>CATIWO010448820.1:0-10089 GCA_949673435.1 Macaranga tanarius
GGTTCATTTCTTAAAATATAAATAATTTTATTAATAAATAATTTTTTATTAAATATATATTCATTTGAATTATAATTTTTTATATATTATAAATTATTTAATATTAATTAAAATAATTTTTCAAATATTAAATTTAATTATTTTAACTATATTTTGAAGATATTAAAAATCAAACTAATTTTATATATTTGAAAGGAGGAACTAACAAAGTTTTCATGACAGAGCATGCTACCGTATTGGTCTATTAGGCCTATAAATTGAAGGACAATTTTGTCTCCTTCCAAAGCAGCAATTATTTACCCCGTATGCTGTAGCTGTACCAAAAATATATAAACACTGCAAAATCATTACTTATATTATATTGACATAGTACATTTCCAGTCTCTTATACCTAGCACAATTGGTCAATTTAACAACTTACAATTTTATCATTTTAACCCTCGAACTTACTATTTTTTATCTAAAATATACTAATATAATGACATAATAATCTACCACCTCATTTACTTGCCACTTTTTGTTAGTTTAATACATTTACTTGTAGGTTTTAGTCAATCAAATCCTTAAAACGTGACACATTCTGATTCATTATTCCATGCCACATATGATAACAGATGTTTAAAAATTATATTTTAGACGGGTTGAGGTATCAAAATAATAAAATTATAAATAGGTGTATCAAACTGACAAAAAGTGATAAATACAATAAACTGTAAATGTATTATATCTATTACAGTTATGTTATTAATACATAGACAATTAAAATAATTTTTTTTTTTTTAATCTAAGGCCTAAGGGTTCATAGGAGAGCTGAGGGGTTCCCTCCACGCTGAAGTTGATATGTATTGTGGATTTATGTATGATTTTTGTCAAGTTATGGTGTGGTTTCCAATTGCTTACGGCAGCTGATGCGATAGAGACTATTATATGTGAGGTGAGGTATCAAAAATCAAAATCGTTCTATGTTGTTCATGTTCATGTTCAAAAAAAAAAAAATCGTTCTATGTTGTACTGTTGGAGTAAATTTACTTGAAAATTATTATGTAAAAACTTGACATTAAATTAAAAATTTATTAATTGTTGTTTGGAGAGAATAATTGCAATTTTTTTTTTCTGGGAGGGATTATGGCGTGCATTGGTAAGCTATTAGTAACATAGTGGACAAGCAAACAAACAATGATTATTGAAAAGATTATGCACCTTCTAAATTCTGACATTTTACTTGCTATAATAACCAATCAAATATTGTTTGTATTATTTTCACTTTAGAAAATAATTGTATTATAGTTAATGAGCAATAGATGATCCGATGGATCATGTTTTAAAAAATGGTAACGCCGTAGTCGCGGTCGTGGCCGTGTGTAACGAAAATGGGACTGTAACGGTGTAACGTAATGGTAACAGTCTAGCGAGTCGCAAATTTTTTTGAAAAATTTATAAAGTATATTAAATTTAGTGAATTTTTAAGATAAATTTGAAATTTAAATATACAAATATGTTATAAATATAACTGTTAAAAGAAATATATATGCTTAGTCTATAATTTTATAGCATAATTAAATTAACATTAATTTTTATTCATAAAATAATAGTACCAATTAAAAGTGGACCCATCATCTTTCTATTTAGATTTTTTTTGAACAAATCTTTCTATTTATATATTTAATAATATTAACCATTCCGCCACTTCAAGTGGCGGAATGGTTAATTGTTTTTTTTTAATAAATATGTAAAATAATAATTTTTGCATGTCACTATTCACATAATATCAACAAGTTATAGTATTTTAGAAAATAAAATACATCACGAGGAAATAAAAATTACGTGGAGTTTTTTACCATAAGCCGTTTTGTAAACGGACGTCGGAACAGTAATTTGATGAATAGTAAAATAGTAATTTTGGCATTTCACTATTCACGTAGGTATTTAAAAATATATATATATCACGAGAAAGAGAAAATTACGTGAAATTTTTTGCCGTAAGCCATTTTGTAAACGGGCGTCGGAACAATAATTTGATGAATAGTAAAATAATAATTTTTGCATGTCACTATTCATGTAACGTCAAAAAATTGTAGTATTTTAAAAAATAAAATATATCACGAGGAAGAAAAAATTCCGTAAAATTTTTTGCCGCAAGCCGTTTTATAAACGGATGTCGGAACAATAATTTGATGAATGCTAAAATAGTAACTTTTGCATGCTCTTTAACAAAAAAAATATTTATTTTCTAAAATTTAAAACTCATTAAGTGGCAGAATGAGTTATTTAATTTTTTTCTCATGTTCCGGCAATTTGACCAGCTGGTTTTTTTTTTAAATCAAAACACCACAAATTGAGAATTTCTGCCAAAAGTACCATAAAATGGTAAAATCTTTTGCTTTTTACCATAAAATGGTAAAAAACCCGTAGAGTGTTTGGATTATCAAAATTCAATAGACTATATTAATGTAATTGAAAACTAATAATAAAAAATTTAAATTATGATTTAAGTGAGAATGTGAGATTTGTTTTTAAAATTTATAATTTTTTTGTTGGTCCGTGACCGTTATATAACGACCGTTACACTTATAAAATTAATATAACGGTTATATAACGAAAATAACGGTCACGGGACCCTTAAAAACCGTTAAATAACGACCGTTATGTTACGTAATGGCCGTTATTTAAAACCATGCGATGGATATTAATTAATGGGATAATTTTTTCTTACGTATTACATCAAATGCTAAATTTTAAAATATAAAAATATTTATTCACTATCAAGTAAAGTATATTTTTTGTCCCCATTTAAGTAGCCTAATAGCTAAGTACGGGAACATACAAAATAAAAAGCGGGGTTCAATCCCCTATTCCCCCTCTTCCTGAAGCCCATAGGCTTTAAACGAGCAAAAAATATATATGTTTGGTAATTCCTCTTTAAATAGTATTTCCAAATATAGAGCATCATTCTATTCATATTTATGTCATGCAATCTTCGTATTATTAAAATAACAAAATAAAAATATAAAAAATTAGCATATAATAGTGGACAAAGGACAGGAATGCCCCTCCCATCACGTAAAAAGGACAACTCTCAATGAGAGAAACCAGAAGAAAACAGCAACAGAAAAAGAGGTTTTTGTCAGTGCAGAGAAATAAATAAATAATAAAATATAATATTATTTTTTGTCTAAGGAACACGGAAATGGAAAGAAAAAGAAAGCTGCAGCTTCTGGTGCTGTTTGCCGATCACTCGCTACGCTTCTACCGTTCTACGTCTCTTTTTTATCTTCCACACGGACGCTGAGTCAGTCACTCAGTACTCGGTGTGTGTGGGGAAGCGAGGGAAACTCCACAAATATAAATATATATAAAAAAATAAAACTTAAAAAACTGTTTCTCGCTTTTCTATTTATTTTTGTTTTGTTTCGTTTTTTTTTTCCCTCTCTCTCTCTCTTTATGATTTGTTTCTAAAGCGGTGGTGGAGGGGGCGGCCGACTCGCTCAACTCGGGGCCGAGTTATGGGTTGCTGCCATTCTTCCTTCTTCCCGGTGCCTTCTTCTATTCCAGAGCAAAAAGAATCTAACCATAACCATAACCACCACCACCGCAACCACGACAATAATAACAACAACAACGATCAGAATCACCATCCATCTCAGCCTCCCAAGGGCACCGACTCTAACACTGCTGCTGCTGCTGCTGGAGGAGGTGGTGGTGGCGCTTCCGGTTTAACGGTTTTCACTTTCGCTGACCTGAAAGCTGCCACCAACAACTTTAGCTCCGAGTTTATCGTTTCTGAAGGCGGTGAAAAGGCTCCCAATGTTGTCTATAAAGGTCGCTTGCAAAAACAAGATGATAATAATAATAACAATAATAAGAACAATAATAATCGCAGTTGGATCGCCGTCAAAAAATTTAGCAAAGTTGCCTGGCCTGATCCTAAACAGTTCGCTGTAAATACCAATCGATTTTGCTGTATTTTTATTTATTAATAATGCAATTTCTAGGGTTTTTATTTTAGGTTAATGTTGTTCTTTTCCGTTAAATAATTTCTTCAAGGACGAAGCATTAGGCGTTAGCAGGTTGAGACACAAAAGGCTAGCTAATTTGATTGGCTACTGCTGCGATGGAGATGAAAGGTTGCTTGTGGCTGAGTACATGCCTAATGATACCCTTGCCAAACATCTATTTCACTGTATGTCTTTGCAATTTTCAATTGTTTCATTTTTATTATATGCAGCTTCAGCATTGTTATGTGTTCTTTTTCTTGAAAGAATTTTTTTTTTTTTTTTATATATGCAATTGTGCTGTTGCTCATGAGGAAGAAGAGTCTTCAGGAGCCATGTTATGATGTGCACTTTAATTTTTCATTTTAATTATTATTTTTTGGCACTCATTGAATTTGTTTACTTGTTCATTTCTGTAATTGGATTTTGTTCATGCCAATGTAATTTCAGGGGAGAATCAAACTATTGAGTGGGCCATGCGATTAAGAGTTGCTCTGTATATTGCTGAAGCTTTAGATTATTGTAGTTCTGAAGGTCGTCCATTATACCACGATTTAAATGCTTACAGGGTTCTTTTTGATGAGGTACTGCAAGTTTGCTGCTTTTTTTTTTTTTTCTTTTCTGTTATTGACCTTAAAAATTCACCTTTTTTCTTCTTGTGAGCAAAGTGGTAATGTAGTGGATCGTTTTGGCAGAATGGAGATCCTCGGTTGTCATGTTTTGGCTTGATGAAGAACAGTAGGGATGGAAAAAGTTACAGCACTAATCTTGCATATACGCCCCCTGAATATCTAAGAAATGGTAGGTCTTTGTCTTATAAAGATCTCATTCACAGCATGGAGATAATTTTTTTTTATAAGACTTGAAGATTCAGTGTGTGAGCTGCTAAGTTCATTAGATGGAATATTATCTATAACCTGTCCCCAAGCTTTGGTTCTGATTATGTAGTGGTTCATAGAACAAAATGCACCTGCTGGGCACTGTAGTTATTTGAGCACATTGAATGTGCTAATAAAGATTAATCTTTCTGAAAGACTTATTGAGTTAGAATTGCATGAGATAAGATTATTAGTCATAAAAAATTATGAGCCAAGTTAGTTTTTGTACTATGATATATTATAAATATCATTATGTGCCATTTATTATGTTCCTATTTAAAGAAATGTGCTGCCTAATTGATTTCTTTTTGTAATTATTCTCATTTAAATGGAAATCCAATTTCCTTGCATGATGGGAAACTCTGACTCCTTTCCCCTTTCTTACTAAATTATATGTTTATGTAGGAAGGGTCACTCCTGAAAGTGTCATCTTCAGCTTTGGGACTGTCCTTTTGGATCTTTTAAGTGGAAAGCACATTCCTCCTAGTCATGTAAGTATTTTGATCTCTATGACCCCATCCCTTTTCAATATTTGTTGATATTGTGCAGTTCTTCGAGCATATGGATTTCTTTTAGTGGGATCTTATGATCTAAAATAGCTGCTGCTATTTCTTATGACCTGCTTAAGTATTGGTCAGCTTTTTGGTCTATTGTTTTTTTTTTCCCCATCTCTCACATTTGAGAATTATTGGATTTGATATCTTATTGCCTTTTTCAGAATTTTGATAACGAAGGCTTTGATTTGATCTTTTCTGTTTGTTATTACAAAAATTGTGGGGGCCACTCATACAAAAAGTTCGCTGGTCTTTGACTCTAACCTCATAATGGTGGGACACTAGACCATTTTGGCTAATTTTTAAATCATTTTGACCAATAGGATTCAATCAAATTTTTTCTTTAAAATCTAATTGAACTGCCTGTCACATTTTATTTTAAATTTTAGTTGAATTTGTCTACAAAATTTTTTTAAGTTCTGTTATTTGATTTGTTCAAACTGGTTGTCACTTGCCTTGCCCCATATTATTTCTTTGAAAGAAGTTGATTTGATTCGTTAGAACCTTTCTTTCCTTTGGATAATTTATCTGCTGATGATGCTAAGTGATCTCTAAACAATAACTTTAATGCGCCATTGGACTACCTTGGGTTGCCTTGGTTAGACATATCTTAGGATTTGAGTAACTGCTGTTTGCCAGGGTAATATGTTTTGCCTTTCATATTTTTTGTACATGCATCATACCCATGTGTAAAGATGTTAACTGAGAGTCACTCTCTATATTGAGATATTTCTGCAATAGTACTTTTTCCATCTTGAAGACAGCTGATAGAGGAATGTCAAATTACCTCATATCACACACTTCAATATCCAGGGATTTGGGCTTTGAACCTGCTTAGCATGGCCTTTCTTTCAGTCTACCACTTTTTGTTTGATGTTTATGATGGCCTCTCTCACAATTTACCACTTGCTGTTTGATGTTACAAGGATAATTAAATTAATTTGCTAGAGTATAAAATTTCACTGAATGGTGTAGTGGGTTAATTGGCAGCTAATGATGTCTTCTAACAAGAATAAATCATGTTAGCTTTCCTTATTTGGAATGGCTGGACTACATTTATTTGATGAATGATTAAATTCATGGGTTATACCATTCATGGATTATACCATATGTAGCCTGTTGTATGCCAAATGTTTGAGCTGATTATTGAATGTGTAAACTCTATCAACTTTGATGTAACTTTTTTCATTATGTTAATATGTTTTTAGGCTCTTGATATGATACGGGGAAAAAATATCCTTCTCTTAATGGATTCGCATTTGGAGGGGAACTTTTCAACTGAAGAGGCAACAGTGGTCTTTGATCTTGCTTCACAATGTTTACAATATGAACCCAGAGAGCGGCCAAATACCAAGGATCTTGTTGCGACAGTTGCACCACTGCAGAATAAACCTGATGTAAGATGTGGTCTTATCTTTCTCATTCTTTGGTCCATATGATGACCTTGAACTGCTAATTCAACATTAAAGAAGTCATGTGCAGATAGACATAGAAATCCATGGACCACTAGGTTGCTCATCATAATAATGAACTGCAAATCCAAGTCATACTTGGTCATTTATGGTATCTATCTGCTGTGCTTTGCTACGGAAAAAATGTATGGGAAGGATGGTAGATTTTCTGATTGTGTATAGAATTAAGTTAATTCAGGACATTTATTAAGACACCTTTTCCATTTTTAGATGTTTAGCCTACTATACTGGATTCTGATCCTGGATTTTAACTCCTTACTTGCAGGTTCCATCTTATGCAATGCTGGGAATTCCAAAGCATGAGGAGGCACCACCAACTCCACAACACCCTCTTTCTCCAATGGGTGATGCCTGTTCACGGATGGATCTCACTGCTATTCATCAGATTTTGGTAATGACGCACTACAAAGATGATGAAGGAACTAATGAGGTATGGACCTGTATGAATTTACTATTCCTGATGCCTATTTTTGATGATGTGCTACAATCTTTATTTTGATATGGATGTGCAGTTATCTTTCCAAGAGTGGACCCAACAAATGAGAGACATGTTGGAAGCTAGAAAGCGTGGAGATGTAGCATTTCGTGACAAAGATTTCAAAACTGCTATAGAATGTTATTCTCAGGTGTGCATCTTTCTATCTTGTCAGTATTTATTATCTTCTGCTCTCTGCTTCCTCACTGACTATGAAATGAAGCGAATGCGATGTGTTGACTTAGGCCTTAGGTGAAAGTAAACAAGTTAAAGACAGGGTTCTTTAACTCAGTTTTACCTCATTTGTTAGTCCTAAGAACTATCTCATGCTCACTTTAGCCAAAGGATTTTCTTGGGACAGTCCCGGCGACGAAATATCAGAAAACAATTTGTAGGCAGTATGGTGGTTGATTGGCTCATGAAAATGGAACGTGCTTAAAGTTATTTGACATGTATATATTGTCCTCCTTCAAAATCCTAAACAAACACATTATGCATGTTGTTGCAGTTCATAGATGTGGGAACAATGGTTTCTCCAACTGTTTATGCACGGCGAAGTCTTTGCTATCTTCTGTGTGATCAAGCAGATGCTGCCCTCCGAGATGCAATGCAAGCACAATGCGTATACCCTGAATGGTCTACAGCATTTTACATGCAAGCTGTCGCCCTTGCCAAACTGGACATGCACAAGGATGCAGCCGACATGTTGAATGAAGCTGCAGTACTAGAAGAGAAAAGGCAACGTGGTGGGAGAGGATATTAAGAAGAGAAACTATAATATTCTTTTGTATTTGTAGTTGGTCAATGGTCGAGGTTGTTGTAACAAAAATGTGGGGTCAGTGCATTGGCAATTAAAAATGTGGTCTCATCCAAAATGTAACATATAGAGAGGGAAGAGAAATGGTTCTTCTGTATTAGGTGCTGAATGTGGTTTCATCCAAAATGTAACATATAGAGGGGGAGAGGAATGGTTCTTCTGTATTAGGTGTTGCGGTATTTTTTTCCTCTGAAATTGGATGAAGTAATTTGTTTCATACTCTGATGTTTGTGCTTATTCTGGAAACATATCCGCTTAATCAGGTAACTGGATACAAACGAGACCTTGGTAAGCAATTGATCCTTTTTTATAGCATGTCAATATCGCAATTATCCTCCACTTTCATGGGCAAGTGACAGGCTCACAGCTTGACAAGAGAGGCAAAAATTGAAAATATTGTACAAAAATCCTGCCTATATAATTCAATTCCTTTTCAAAGTTCTAATATTTCTGAAGTTGACTATGTTTTTGTTTGTGTGGAACATATGATACATGGTTTTTGATGCCCAAAAAGTGAAATCAGGCAACATATAGCTCAGCTTTTCCATCAATAAAGAGACTCATAAACTCTTCTCCATCAACGGTTTCTTTCTCTATCAGGAGTTGAGCAAGCTTGTGGAGAATGTCAATGTGAGTTGTGATGATCTGCTTGGCCCTTGAATATGCCTTCTCCACTAGCTCCCTTACCTCTGAATCCACTATATCTGCGGTGGCCATGGAGTAATCTTTTTGGGTTGACATCTGATAGTGAAGCGTGTACAAGGCAGTCAGATCTTAATGACAACACCAAACTTGCAGAATTGAAGATGTGCACGGCATGATAAAAGGCAGCTAATGAATTACAACAACCAAAACATTCAGATTCAAGTGCAATCAATACCTGTTGACCCAAGAAGGGGTTCCCACCAGGTCCACCAATGGCAACTTGTCCGATCTTTTTGCTGAAACCAAATCTCTCAACCATCTGCCTCGCCACCCTCGAAACTTGCATGAAGTCATTTGAAGCTCCTGTTGTCACATTTTCATCACCAAAGATTACCTCCTCAGCAACCCTGCAATTGAAATGAAGAGATTCTTATACGGAATATGGAAGTAAACTATTAAGAGCTGAACAACTCCTATCTGATTCAAGGTTATAATGGGAAAGAAGCATATTGCAATGCTTTCTTAGCCATTAGCAAAGATGGATTTCAGAAACCAACCTTCCACCTAGTGCAACAGCCATCTGATTCTCCAAGTAGCTTCTACTGTACAATCCAGACTCCAGCCTCTCCTCACTAGGAGCAAAAAATGTAAGACCACCAGCTTGACCACGAGGAATGATTGATATCTTAGCTACAGGATCATATTCGGGCATAAGTGCACCAACCAAAGCATGACCGGCTTCTGCAAATGGGATTGTAATCAGTTAGCCTCTTGAAAAGAAAATTAAAATCAACTTGAGGGAGGCAACCAGAAAAAAACTGAACAATGGCATTTCTTTACCATGATAGGCAACCAACTTTTTCTTCTCATCAGAGACAACAGCATTTTTCTTTTCTGGTCCAGCAATGATCCTCTCCAGAGCATCAGATATCTCATCTTTGCTTATTTCTTTAAGGTCACGCCTAGCTGCAAGGATGGCAGCTTCATTCATCAGATTCTGCAAATCAGCTCCAGTGAATCCTGGGGTTCTCCGGGAAATCTTTTCAAAGTCCACATCCTTTGCAAGTGCCTTTCCTCTAGAGTGAACCTGTCTCGTTCACAAAAGTAATGAGTTGAACAAGCAGTGGACAAACAAAAGCAAGATTTCTCAACATCTTCCAACTGTACCAGTTTGAACTTTGAAAACACAGAACCTTTTAGAAAAAGAAACATGTTCAAACACAGCAAATTATGAGCATGATAAATCAAGAATACCA
>CATIWO010449145.1:0-10022 GCA_949673435.1 Macaranga tanarius
CGTGGCTAGCACAGGTATGTAAGCAGTAGCAAACTCTAACCAACCATATGTGGATGACCGTGTCGCCTCAAGTCAAAGGACCATATGCACCATTATGCCCAAGATTATGATTGTTGACTTAAGTGAATATCCATGCAATCACAAATCTTACGTCACAAGTTCGATCCACCCATCACATGAGTATCCACATGTCCATTCTGATATCTCAAATCAAGTAGCATGAGACTCACTACCTCCCACTATCGATATCACATACCGGTCAAGGAAAATAGACAGAGGTGATAGTCTAGGGATTAATAGTACCCAAATATTAATCCAATGACTATGAACATTTATAGTATATGTACCAAATGAGTTTGTCACTCATATTATCAACTCTTGATAATAAACTCATTCAATATAATACTAAGGGTAAACATTCAAATAAACAAACACTTTGATTTAAATGAATATTTTATTACCATAGGGATAATATTACAATGTCTACAAACAAAAATGGCCCTAGGCCACATCTATACTAACAGGCTCAACCTCTCTAGACACTGGATAGCACCAAAACCGATCCTACTAGCTACTACTCATGCTACTCTGCTGGATCTGAAAATATTTTTAAAACAAAAGAGGGTGAGTACAAAAATACTCAGTGAGTGGACTAACTTTAAATACAATACTTTAAAGTGGGAACACCAGCTATCTACTAATAATAACTGTAATTATATCAATAAAACTACTTTGAATATAATAATACTAATCAATAATAAGCTACTGGAATATCATAAAATAAGTTACTCATAAACTGCCTTGTAAATAATATAGAAATTGATAAACTGCTGAAATCATAATATACGGTTAATATAAACTTATTTATTGCTTGTCCGAAATATCATAGTAAAACGTAAACATAAGCTAATTTCTTTCTTTCTAAAGTAACATCATATCATAGCTAAACAGTTACCATAACAACTGAAATAAACTGAGAAATAGCTGAAATAATATAATGCTTTAGCTAACCCGCTTCCTTACAAGCCAAGTTAAGACTAAAACATTACATATATAAAAATGCTATCTCATACACTCATTAATATGTAACGAAAGATTGAGATAACATAATGGGTGGAATTGATGACCTAGCGTCCCATGTGCACTTATACTTGCTATCATAAATCTGCGCAGAGCTAAACCACCCGGTTGCATGCCCCCAAGGCTATATGCACAATCAAGCGCTATCCCCAAGACAGTTACTAAATAATCTTGTTGAATAAACACCAGTCATCATGGTGCAATCTAATGGGTACATAATATGAGTGTATAGTTTTGTCCATAAAACCAAATCATTCACATTTCTCAAACTGCTATTAAAACATAATTGATAATTCGTAAAGCTGATAATTGTATAAAGTTGAAACATAATCATTTTACTAAAATACTAAACATATCATTGTTTTAGTTAGCTTCTGTAATATCAACAATAATTATATTCCATATGTTCCCAATTTCATATATAAAAGCTAAATAATTTGTAAAATTATGCTTTGTAAACTAATACTTGATAAAATCATATTTGTAAGGAAAAATCAGATGTTAAACCATAGAAAACATTTTCCAAACCGTAAAACATATTATTTCATATATGTATATGGTTTCAAAGTAGTTTTATATACATATCCACTCACCTAAGCCTGATGAACCGAAACTTAGTCGGTTGGCCTTAATCTAGCCTCTACGGCTCCAATTTGGTTCGATCTTAACATCCATAAATAAAATCATCAGAATACCATTTTAAATCTCAATTCTACTCAACTTAAGTGGATCTATGGCTAAAGGATAAGTTATAGGACCCAAAAAATGGTCTGAAAACACTCAAAACAGAGTTTCGGAGCCCAATTGGCCATTAAGGAGCCACCAAGCTGCACAGAGGTGCATGCCTTTGTGCAGAGGTGCCCTAGAGGAGTGCAGAGGTGTATGCCTCTAGACAGAGGTGCATATCTTATGTGCATAGGCGCATGCCTCTGCACAAAGGCACCCCTCTATGTGCCTCTGCATTCTAAAAATGCAGAAATATGTCTGAAACACTAAAAAACACTAAAAATTCATCCAAAAAAAATCTAAACACAATCCTAAACATCTCAGGGGTCTATTTTCGATCAAAACATGCAACAAAACTCAAAAATTCAATCAAACACTCCATATTTGCATAATTCAATATATTAAAAGAATTTAAAAATTAAACATAAAACTTCCCCAAAATCCCTTTTAAAATTCTTGAAATTGATAAAGGAAGCTTGAATTGTTGTCTTAAATCCTTAAGATTGTGAAAAAGAAGAAGAAAACTTAATGAAATAGAAGTAGAGAAGAAAAAGAGGAAAAAAATGGAGGAAAGAAAGAAAGAAAGAAAAAAGAAATGAAAGAAAATGAAAGCTTTTGTTTCTTTTTCTCTCTGCAGGAAACATAGGAAGAAGGGTTTGCTACAGTAGTAAATTTTTTTAAAATAAAATATTCATTTTAACCCTTGAAGGTTCCTTAAGCATAAAACAAGCCTCAGAACTTATTTCTATAGCAAATAAGTCCATAAATCCAAATATAACCCAATTAATTTCTGAGGCAGGATGTTATAATTCTCTCCTTCTTAAGAAATTTCATCCTCAAAATTTATAATGCTAACCTCAAATGTTGTTCCTACTACTCTATACTCCAATGTAAACACAATTATAATCTTAGGTCAAATAACATATAAACATCTCAATCATAAATAATCAAGTTACCGGTATCAACTTCTAGATAAGTCAATTCTTCATCTTGAGTCATAGCAAACACTCTGGCTTGAGTCAAATGTCAATTTTGTTAGGCACTTTATCCTTGCTGAGAGGTTGTAGCAACAACACCACCTCTACCCATACTAGGGCTAGAACCCGTGGTGACTTGCTTATTTGATACAAAACTTCTACTACCACTTTGATTTCTTATAATTATAGCCCCTCATCCTGAACCACCAAACTGCACTAGTAAAGGACAATCTCTTTTAAAATGCCCAACTTCTCCGCATTCAAAACAACTAGAAGATCTCTTCCTATACTCTCCTGCATGAAACTTGCCACAATTCATGCATTGTGGATATGTGAGTCCTCCTTGGTCATTCTATGGCATACCACTCCAAGATTTCCTCTGGCCACTAATAGAACTACCACTTGGTTGCCTTATTGAACCTTGACTCATCTGAGGCTAATTAGCTTGTTGCCCCATACTCATGTATGAACCTTGTCCACCATCACCATAACTAGATCTAGGTGGTATTGGGTCAACCACTCTACTAGCTTGCTTATCACTAACATCTTGAGAGGAACTTAAAATGAACCTTTTATTCTTATATTTTGTCTCCATTTCCTTTTTCCTTGCCTTCTCAAAAGCAAGTGTCTTCTGAACTAGCTCTCAAAATTTATTTCCTTCATACCAAGCTATTCTTATTTTCATATGTGCCTTTAATCCACTCCTAAACCTATCTACTTAATTTCCTCTGAAGGCATAATCTCTAAAATAAAATGATAAAGATCCCTAAATCTATCTGCATATTCTTTAACTGACATACTACCTTTGGTATAATTAAAGAAAGCCTACTGCTTACTTTTCTTATAACTGCCCGCCAAATACTCTTTATGGAACTCCGTAAGGAATACATTCCAAATCAGCTCTCCACCGTAAAGACGGCAGACTCTAGTCAGCCAATCATATGCTAATCCTTTCATAAATCCATGCACATTCTATATTTTCTCAATTTTTAACAATTCTAAGATAAGGAAATATTTCTCCAACTTCTTTAGCCATTCGTCAACTACCCCTCCATCTATAAATCCTCCAAAATCATATGCACCTAATCTACGGGCACAATCCACTATCATCCAAAGATCTTGATATTGTCCTCATGCAGCCATAGCCACTACAAAAGCCTGAGTTAGAAAAGCTCCTATACCAGCATCAGCTTGAAAAGGAGGCACTGGCTGTGCTGGTTGAGGATTAGGTGGAAATGGTGGTGGATGAGCTGGAGCAGCTGAATACGCTCCTGATGCAACATCAACCACATGTTCCCCTCTGCTAGAAGACACTTTATCCTCTCTCAGAATGATCAGAAAGACTCCTATAAGATTGACTAATGTCATCAAGCCTAGCGACGCGGCTACGATTACCATGGCCTCTACCATCTCTAAGTCTTGGCGACATGATCTATAAAACCACAATAACAATAAAGTCTTAGACTTAACAATTCTTCCTCAAATATAAACACTTATATAAACTATTAAATCAAGGCAAAATGCTAAACTCAAGCTCTTTTAGTTAAACTCCTTACCCTAGGCTCTTTGAACCTAGGCTCCGATACCAAACCTGTCATACCAGCTCCTCTAGATATCGAGCCGGGCACAACCTACTGTGCTGAGCTGACATACTAATGCTATAAATATAATCTCAAACCTCAAATATTAAGATGGACTTAAAATAATGCTATCATTATACATACCGAAAGTCTTTTACAATAATCTCTATTTTTTATCATAATACAAGTCCATCTACTAAATAATAGTAAAACTTAAAAGTACTACAAAAGTCCAAAATATTGGAAATATGTTGGCTCAACCTCTCTAGACATTGGATAGCACCAAAACTGATCCTACTAGCTACTGCTGATGCTATTTTATTAAATCTCAAAATATTTTTAAAACAAAAGAGGATGAGTACAAAAATACTCAGTGAGTGGACTAACTTTAAATACAATACTTTAAAATGTGAACACCAGCTATCTGCTAAAAATGATTGTAATTATATCAATAAAACTGATTTGAATATAATAATACTAATCAATAATAAGCTATTGAAATATCATAAAATAAGATACTCATAAACTGCCTTGTAAATAATATAAAAATCGATAAACTGCTGAAATCATAATATGAGGTTAACATAAACTTATTTATTGCTTGTCCGAAATATCATAGTAAAACATAAACATAAGTTGATTTCTTTCTTTCTGAAGTAACATCATATCATAGCTAAACAGTTTCCATAACAACTGAAATAAACTGAGAAATAGTTGAAATAATATAATGCTTTAGCTAACCCGCTTCCTTACAAGTCGAGTTAAGACTGAAACATTACATACATAAAAATGCTATCCCATACACTCATTAATATATAACCAAAGATTTTGCTAACACAATGGGCAGCATTGATGACCTAGCGTCCCATGTGCACTTATACTTGCTATCATAATTATGGTCATACGCAGAGCTAAACCACCCAGTTGCATGCCCCCAAGGCTATATGCACAACCAAGCGTTGTCCCCAAGACAGTTACTAGATAATCTTGCTGAATAAACACCAGTTATTATAGTGCAATCTAATGGGTACATAATACGAGTGTATAGTTTTATCCATAAAACCAAATCATTCACATTTCTCAAACTGCTATTAAAACATAATTGATAATTCGTAAAGCTGATACATAATCATTCCTTTAGTTAGCTTCTGCAATATCAACAATAATTATATGCCATTTATTCCCAATTTCATATGTAAAAGCTAAATAATTGGTAAAACTATGCTTTGTAAACTAATACTTGATAAAATCATATTTATAAGGAAATATCAGATGTTAAACCATAGAAAACCTTTTCCAAACTGAAAAACTTATTATTTCACATATATATATATATATATATATATATATATACGGTTTCAAAGTAGTTTTATATACATATCCACTCACCTGAGCCTGCTGAACTGAAACTTAGTCGGCTGGCCTTGATCTAGCCTCTACGGCTCCAATTTAATCTGATCCTAATATCCGTAAATAAAATCATCAGAATAGCATCTTAAATTTCAATTCTACTCAACTTATATGGCTAAAGGATAAGTTATAGGACCCGAAAAATGGTCTGAAAATACTTAAAACTGAGTTTTAGAGCCCAACTGGCCACTAAGGCGCCACTAGACTGCACATAGGAACATGCCTTTGTGCAGAGGTGCCTTAGAGGAGTGCAGAGGTGCATGCCTCTGCATAGAGGCACATGTCTCACCTGCAGAGGCGCATGCCTCTGCACAGAGGCGCCCCTCTATGAGCCTCTGCATTCCAGAACTGTAGAAATACGTCTGAAATGCCTAAAAACACTAGAAATTCATCCAAAACAAATCTCAACACAATCTTAAACATCTTAGGGGTCTGTTTTCGATCAAAACATGCATCAAAACTCAAAAATTCAATCAACCACTCTATATTTGCATAATTCAATATGTTAAAAGAATTTAAAAATTGAACATAAAACTTATCCAAAATCCCTTTTAAAATTATTAAATTTGATAAAGAAAGCTTGAATTGTTGTCTTAAATCCTTAAGATTGTGAAAAAGAAGAAGAAAACTTGATGAAATAGAAGTAGAGAAGAAGAAGAGGGAAAAAATGGAGGAAAGAAAGAAAGAAAATGAAAGCTTTTGTTTCTTCTTCTATCTCAGGAAACATAGGAAAAAGAGTTTGCTAGAGTAGCAAATTTTTTTAAGACAAAATATCCATTTTGACCCCTGAAGGTTTCTTAAGCACAAAACAAGCCTCAGAACTTATTTTTATAGCAAATAAGTCCATAAATCCAAATATAACCCAATTAATTTCTGAGGTAGGATGTTACACACATAGTATAACTCCACCAATCGCAACTCAATGCAAATACAAACTTTTAGAAGAAGGGTTAGCAATTTAAGAATAAGATAATAACAAATCTCAACAGAGAAAATATCTAAACCAAAAAGTACCACATGGAAATCATTTATCACATTAAACTATAATCAACAATTATTCATTCAATCATAATAATATATTGGAAAATTACTTAAACCCCCTTTTTTAAGGTTTTATTTATTTATACAGGAAATGGGTCATTATCTCCTTAAGTGAGTCAATTACCTTTTTACGTGAGTGCCCACATTTGTGATGTCGATTCCCAGTTACTCAACAACGAGCTCTACTTAAGAGGCTATAGAAAATTTCTTACTTGCAGTTTCGTTCTTGCTAGAAATTGGCATGGGGGATCAACCCCTAACTTACTTGGCACTCAAGCATTGAAAAATTTATTTATTTATGCTTTTTGGCTTACTCTTACTCTTACTATTTTCATGTTAGAAATTGGAATGGGTGACCAAGCCCTAACTTACTTCAAATAATTGAACATTAGAGTAAAATTTTATTTGAACCCAATCCTTTTATTTTCTTTTATTTATTAATACTTTCCCATTTATGTTCGAGTTCAAGAAATAACAACTACCTCTCATAGTTTTTATATAACAAACTACATGAAAACACTTAATTGGTTGGGAAAATTACTATTTACCACCTATGTTTTACCATATTGTACTACTTAATCCCTAATATTTCAAAAATATATTTGTTCATATTTTTATTTTTCACTATTATACTATTTACCCCTTCCGTCAGTTTTTCCTTAAAATTACCGTTAACTAATGTAAAATTACTAAAATAGCCTTTAGTATTAAACTTAATTACTCTTTATCCCCTCTGTTTAACTCTATTATACTATTTGCCTCTTATCATTAAAAGTTATATTTTTCATCATAATACTAATTTTTATCAATATTTACATTAAAACTATTATTAATTAATTATAAAATTATGATTATACTATTTAATAAATAAAAAAAAAAAACCTAATTTAACTTTAATTTACTCAAATATTTTAGTGATTGCTAATTAATAATTTTGAATTTTAAATATCTCCATTTAAATATTAACTTGAAATGTTTATATTGTATAAAAAATTTAATCAAGTATAAATACTTTTTTAGCTTCACAATTTATTTTTTTATTTGAATTTTTAGTTTAATCTATTAGGTTTATTAATTAAATTTATTTTATTTATGATTGAACCACCTTTTAAATTACATGTTATTTTGGCTATTTAAATATAATTTGTAATAATTTTAATAAACATTTTGATAAAAAGAGTAAAAATATAATAGTGCAAAAAAATAAAAATATTTATTTTAAATTTCTGAGGGTAAGTAGTATAATATGATAAACTAGAGGGGATAAACAATAATTATTTTTAATTAATTTATATTCCACTGGAGAGTATAATTGTCATTTCATGTCAATTAACAGTAATTTTAATGGACATATAGACAAAAGGAGTAAATAGTATAATATTACAAAAAGAAAGGATGAACAAATATTTTTTGAAATGTCAAGGATGAAGTAGTACAATATGGTGAAATAGAGTTTACCCTACTTGGTTTAATTACTGTCTACAGTGAAATAGTTATCAGCCTCACTCTTAAAGGCTAATCCTCTTTTAATTGCAACCAAAGTAATAAGTTGTAATTGCCAAAACATTTTACCAAGTGAAGCCAAATTATGAATAAATGCTAAACTAAAAATTGATCATGTAGACCTAATGTGGGGAAATTTATACTAATTCTTTTAGAGATAGTTTTCATTTAAAACAATGCTTAAATAATTTACACCTTTGATAAAAACATGTCTTAAATGATTCTAAATTTAAAAGTTTGATGAAAACTGGTGAACAAATGTAAATGCAATGCAAAAGAAAAGAGGAAAAATACTTCCCTCCCCAACACTTAATGCCAACATTGTCCTCAATATTGAAAAGAAATTAAGTAATATTTGACAGAATAGAAGTTGCTATATCAGAATTGAAGCTATCAAACATAGATAACCATTAGTAGCATAAAGCACAACTGTGTTGTTAAACACACACAGTTGTGCCTAATAAGGTTCAGATATGAAAGAAAGAGACACAAATGTGTGTCTTTAAATGCACAATTATTCCTAAATGAAATCTAGAACGGAGTAACCATAGATAAACACATGAAACCTGAATTGAAATGCACTAACAAAACTCTTATATCAACATCATTCACAATAAAATTAACAAGCATGAAAATAAAAAGTAAGATCAAAGTCAAATAACAACATTTAATAACCAATCTCCAAAAAACCACCACAATCAAACTAGTTTTAAAATAATAACATCCATACAAACATGAAATGAAATACAAATTCTACTATCTAAAACTCCTAACTAAGAAAAAACTAAAACATCAAATCATGCATTAGCTGGCAGATCATCCTGCATTGGCTCATCCAAAGGCTCGATTGATGGGGGTGGAAATGGAGGAGGGGTGAACTACTAAGATGGCAAATACGCCATCAGATTATAGTTCACCAACTAAATATTAAGGTTCATGCATGCTCCTAGTGAGGTCCTCAATATTAAAATCCAACGTACTAACTTAGCTCCAACTTCTCAATCCCATCAATAACTGTGTGCAAATATGGCTTTTCTTCATTAGTCTCAACCTCGACCTCTACTGTAACATGGCCTACATTGGCTTATTACAAGGCTGGTCTCTGAATTAACCTATACTCTATATTAATGTGCTCAACTAAACCCATGCTGACCATTATTAGTAGCCTTATGCTCTCATAGCCTCTAACCTTTGCATATGGCATATCATTAATGTCAAAACTAAGATAGTTTACAATCATGGTTACAATCCCACCAATTTTAATAGCCCTGCCAATTTTTGTAGCCATATCACGTAACTTGATAACAATGGAATGACATAAGTCGACCATAATATAGTTTACCATGCAGAACAAGACTGTCAACTCATTGGTAATTACCATTGTATCACCCTCTTTAAGACCGAACAAAGTGTGAGACATGACCCTATATAAATACCTTAAAACTAGGGACCTAATTCTATATGCTTTTACTACCCTAGCCTCATAAATAGCAAAATTATCCCCTATGATCTCCCCTCAAAAATTAATTTATGTCAAACTGAACATTCGATAGGTGCCCTTTTAGAAATTTAAACACATCATTCAAATCAAACAACTTCATCCCATGGTTTGAATTTCCTAATCTAAAAGTTATATTAGCACTCTCATCATCAAAATTGTAAGCCGAGAGAAACTCACAAGTAGGTATTGCATAAGTATGAAAAT
>CATIWO010449247.1:0-10987 GCA_949673435.1 Macaranga tanarius
ATATTTAGAAACTAATATTATTAATAAAATTTAAAATATTAGTAATAAACCAATCAAACCGAACTATAAATATATATAAAATTTTAGAATATAATAGAGTTCGGTTCGGTTCGGTTTTTATCTATTTTATACTCTAAAAACCGAACCGAACATATTTCGGTTCGGTTCGGTTTGAACCGAATTAATATTTTATTTTTAAAAACCGAACCGAACCGACTGGTTCGGTTCGGTTCGATAATTCGGTTTTCGGTTATTTTTGCACACCCCTAGTCGTGGTCACCAAACACTTGGGCGCGCGCTGAACTCCGCCGCCTACACATCTATAAATTTTTTTTCATTTTTGTTATTATAAATAAATATATTATTTTTTGGTATTTAATTTGAAATATTGTAAACTATTAATAATTTATTAATAATATAAGTTTTAAATTAATTAAAATACAAATAAAGTTGAATATTATTTATTATTTATTATAAAATTATTAATAATGCATTAATAACATAAATTTTGAAATTGATCTATATATATATATATATATATATATATATATATATATATATATATGAAAATAAAAATATATATATTATTTTAAATTTTTTTAAAAATTAAAAAATTGATTGAACCATTAAGAAACCATACAATTTTTTTTATTTGTTATTATAAATAAATAAATAAATATGTTATTCTTTTAATATTGTAAAACAAGGTACTAATTTGTTATAAACATAAACCATAAGTCATAATATAAAACCACATAGATATTTGTTCTTTTTCTCAAAATTGTGATATTACTATAATATCCTTTATCACGTCATCATTTTAACGATGTTAGATGATTTGGCTCTATTTGCTAACGGTTTGAAATATATGGTATCAATTTATTAGGGTTAAAATCATAAATCAAGAAGTGATTAGAGTTGAAATCACATGATATTTTTTTTTATTTTTCCATATATATATATATATATGAGGAACCAACTCATATATAATTGATCCATCCATTTTAAACCGAATGATAGACATGATTTGGTCTAACTTTTGCTGTATTTTTGTTTTTTGCCAATTTTGATTTGGGCTGTCGACGAGATTAGTTTTTAGAAGATGATGCCGTTAAAAAAGTCTGATAAATGGGTCGTTATATAAGTGTGAAAAGATGCAAATAGATTGAAAACAATTGATTCTTTTTGACAAGGCTAAATGTGATTTTTTTTGAACTTGACAAAAATGTGATTTACCCATTATTGTGTCTACAAGATTTTCTATTTGCTTGTTTTGAACGATTGATCTGATCATGTTTTAATTAAACAAAAAACATGGCCACAATATATTAATATACCACAAAAAGAATATGACCCCAGCCAACTTGGAGCACAGTGTGCTTTGTTACTCTTAAAAACAAATCTTTTCATGTTTATGATGATAAACATGAAAACAAGACCACCTTAATTATTTTGACACTGCAAGAAAATGAAAAAAAAAAAAAAAAGAAGATATTGTTAAAATTACTTCATTCTTGATGAGACATGAAAGTGAAACCACATCCACTGAATTTTTCATTAGAAATTTGATCCAGACGCTTTGCCATCTCTGGTGTAAGATGATTCTTCCAGTCTCCAACTTCACCTTTTCTGTAGAAGGAACTTTTAGGAACAGCAATCAGAGAATTTAGCCATTGCTCTCCATTTCTGGTCACATCCAAGTTACTCAGATTCTCAAAACTGCATAGAGTAATGATTTTATGCACCAACCCTTGTCTCTCTTCCTCCATACTAAAAGGGTAGTCCATAAAAGCAGCAAGCTTTTTAACAACAGAAACAATATCCTTTTTCATCGCTGCATACTCCAAAAACAAAACTCTTTCAGGGCACTCTAAGCTTGCTTTCCAATACCCTAAAACATGTTCCCAGCAAGGCCCACGAGGAACAATCCCTTCACAAAACAACTCGATCCCTTCTTGAATACAAGGATATTTTTCAGGGTTAACAACATCTGAAGTTTTTTTAAGAAATTGCCACAGAGATATAAACACATCCTTTGGATCCCTACATATGTAAACAACCTTACAGCCTGATGCAGCAATAGAGGATGGTAAAGAAGTATAGCTAATGTGTGTAGCAAAAAGTGGAACTTTCGGGTTGCGACGATCACCAGGGAATTCAAGGAAGGGAACACAGTCATGGGGAGTAGCAGTGAGCAAAGGGCTGTTATTGGAGAGGTCAGAGCGTGTGACAATGGCAAAAGCTAGAGCTTTAAGCCAAGTTGTGCCTGATTTGGGAAAAGAAGACAAGATGATATCAGAAGGGTGAGGTTTGAAGGTTTCTTGAGCTAAGATTATTCCAGGTATAAAGTCAGATCGGTTCCAAAAGCCTTGGTACTGACAAAAAGTAGTTCCCCAACCCCAACAGTCTCTTCTTGGAAGGGTTGAGATAATCTCTTTGTACTTGTTAATATGGCCAGTGATCACCGGAGGCTTTCCTTCTCCTCCTACTCCTTCTTCTCTTTTCCTGGTTTCATGAGCACTCTCCATTTTACACTCTGTCTGGGATAGGTGCTGGGAAGGGGAAGTAAGGGTAAGAAGAAGGAGGGTCTCTGTTTACCTTATTTGGAAAGGATAAAGCAAAAGAATGGCAGGGATATGGGAGGGATAATATGTCCGTCTGTACAGCTGCTAACCTCCATTTTCTTACACACTTATTTGGGGTGTAACCGTGTCGTAAGCGATGGGATCAGCCTTTTTCTTTTTCCCTTTCAATAAGTATGTCCTGGCTCCTAAACAAACTTCCAAAATTATTCTTACCAACTTAAAATCTAATATTTTTCCATATTACTAGATGTCTAGATCCTTTTTTTTTTTTTCCAAAATTTTTTCAATTTTTGAAGGTTTCAAGGTTAGTGACTATTCTCTTTTATTTTTATTTTTTTAATTATTGTTAATTGATTATATTGAAATTTTTTTAATAAAATTTAGGAAAAATATTCATTTTTACCTTTAATATTTATAGTGAAACTCATACAAACTCTATCTATTTTTAGGACTAATTAATTACAAATTTGATGTTTTACTTAGTCAAACTAATGGACAAAAACATCTATTTATTTACAAAAATACTTAGTATAGTTGGCCAACTATAATAGTTGGTCATGTGTCTTCTTCATGTGGCTTATTTAGACATGTGCCTTTGCTTTTTTGGAATCTTTGGCCATGTGCCCATTGTCCACTTAGGTAATGACTTGACACATTAAAAATGAGGGAAAATGTTTGGTTTTGGAGGGAAAAAATGTCTAAAATTTGAAGGGAAAAGGGTATTAAATTTTGAGGAAAATATATTATTACTATTATATAATATTCACTTAATATTATATTTAATTTTATAATATAATTTCATAATAACATCATACTTAACCAAAACTACATAGTTTCACTTTGATAACATTAAATAAGTATAATATTAAATGAATATTATATAATTAACAATAATTTATTGTTAAATAAATAAAAATTATTATGTATAATTAATATTTAGTATTAAATAAATAATTTAGCTAAAATAACGTAATTTTTTTAGTGAAACTACATAATTTTGATTAAGCTAAGTAATTTTATTTTTTTAGTGTTGAACCCTAAGTTTCTAAATGACCTAAATTATAAAATAAGTATAAAATTATATGAATATTATGTAATTGTGACACCCCTCCCCACTGGCACCCACGTCGGACAGTTTTACAACTCTGACAGTCCTGCAAGGAGTAACAACGTGAAGAGGTACCACTTCTAAGAATGTATCAATAATACTATCCAGATTGACTAGTTTATAATACGGGGTTAATAACATTTGTATCGCTCGAATTATATCTTAAACCTACCCATTAATGTTATTTGTTTATATGGTATCTTGAATGTTACTTAAAAATAATACTAAAACTTGTATACATGACAATCACCAATCATTTTAAGATATATATATAATCTCATCGGTTAAACACTATTACTGGAAATATAATGTACATATATATATACAATATAATATACAAGATCAATGTTCAGCGATGAGGAGAAAAACAAGAGAAAAAGAGCTAGCAAAAATATATACAATATGATACATAAAAAGGATCAAAACCCTATCAAATCCCTAGAGAAGGTAGTCTAACTACCCCAGGATGTGCTACCCATATATAAACCCAAAAATAGTAGCAACAATCCTAAATCTTGACCCTCTACCAGCAAAAAGATCATAACGTCAGCAGCATTTGATATCGGCTAAGTCCAGATCAGAGTGACCCGTACTCCAACTTGTGTCTCATAGGCAACGGAAATGATTGTCAAACATCCGTTCGAAAAGTCGTTCCTTATCGTACTAGTGCGGTAGTGTAGCATCCTCCAGGTACTACATACACATGTCTCCATATAATTAAAACAGCACTTGAATAAGAATTTTTTTAAAAAACTAAAAGATACTTTATATATTTATTAGTGCAAGTTTATACAATGTACATAACTTTACTTGTGTATACAATACAATTTAATTCTATTACAAAATCCTTAATGCCAAAAATGATGAAATGCTCATGAGGATGATAATGTTGACATCAAGTATGCTGTTGTCCCACCTGAGCTCACAACAAGGATACACTCTAAGCTTCCTATCAAGCAAACCCTCCAGCTAGACTATATACTACTTGAAAACCACAATTACAAAGGAATGAGCTTGCGACTCAATAAGCAATTATTAATATAACCAAACATATAATACTCCTTAAGAACTAATTAAAGAGGAAATATAAGATTTAAATACACACCAAGTGTGTATTAATCTAATATACATATAACCAAACTCACACCAATAATTAAAACTATTTTAGAACTAACTAATGTCACAATATCATAAGCACTACGTCGAATGCGTACGGAAGTCCAAATGTAAAAAGAGTAAGTGAGCACTAAAATGTCAAGCTCAATTATAAAATCTTAAAGATAGATTCTACTCAAACTCAAAGCATAAAAGTTGTAGGAGACTCTTTAAAGTTTCTATAGCATTAAACCACGCCTCATTTGGAATTTTGTAGCTCGCGTTATGGTCAAAATACTATAATTTTGAATTTAGGTTATGCACGGCCGTGCAAAAAAATGCACATGACTGTGCCTAAGGTTTGATTTTTCACTTTAGGCACGCATGACTATACAAAAAAGGCACATGGCTGTGCCTGAGTTGATAAATTTTTCATGAAGAGACCCGACCCTTAGACCATATCGCACTTTTTTGGTCATAACTCCCTCTACAGAACTCGAATTCAAGTGATTCAAAAGGTATGGAAAGCTATTTCAGAGGGCTACAACTTTTATGAAGACACCTAGACTTAATTTATTCGTATGGATTGATGAAAATGCCCTTGAAGTGACTAATAATGTCAAAGCATATGAATGTAACTCAATTCAAGCTACAATAATACATTCTAAACACACTAATCCACACCAACCATCCATTAACACATCATATCAATCATTCACAATTAAGAGTATCCCCATCCATCATTTATACTAAATCATCCCATCATCACATTCAATCTCATTCATAAGCACCAAGTTAACTGAATATACAATTAATGCATGAGTTAGTATCCAGATAAATATTCCTCATATATAACCTTATAATTAGCATTATAGCTATATACCTTACAATTTTATATCTTTCACATAAATGGCCATTTCTGAGACTCTCTGCCTAGCTTAGTCTCAATCCTTATAATTAGTGTAGGCTCTTTACTCAGCTCAGTCTCCACTATTACACGTAGTCCCAAACATCAATCAATATGCGTATGTATCATATTTCTCACAAGTATTATATACACATATCTACATATATATCATTCTTGCCACAACCATTACATACACAATCCAAACATAGTTATATATACATCTATCTTACTCACAACACAACATTCATATATCCATCAATCTTGCCATTTAAATGATATACATAATTCAACATAGTTAAATAACTATAGTTACTTGAAGAAATATTACATGTAAGAATTATATCAATAATTACTTACAAAAAGGCTTCAACTCCTTCACCAGCAAAGTTCTCCCTATTGAGTAAGGTTTTTACTTTCTCTTTAAAATTTTATACCTTACATAATATACCAAATTCCACAAGCAAACATTATAATTCATTCTTAATTCATATAAGGCAACTAAATGCTCAAAATCCAATATGACCTAAACATACACACATAATAAGTCTAATAACCCCCAAATTGCTACCAAAGCTAGGGTTATATGTTTATAGTAAATTTGAATTAGAATCACTCAATTTGGATGTGTGTGGAATTAATTATGTGTTTTAGAATCCATTTAACTAAAATAGAGCATCTAGTGAGCAGTAAAATATTCGGTCTCAATTGACTTTCTTAGCAACGAATTCAACCAAAAATTAAATTATAAAAGTTCAAGAGGACTTTTTGATGTTTTCAGGGAGTCTAACCTCACTCAAATTAGAGTTTTTTAGCTCCAGTTAGAGTAATAGCAATAGGACTAAAAAACAGAGGAAATATACCCGAAATTACAACTAATAACAACTCAACTTAAAATAACTAAAATCAATAAGTAAGCTTACCAAATTAACTTCAATGGATAAAAGATTCTTTAATGTCCCCCAAATACTAGCTCAAGTAAGATAAAGACCCTCAAAATCTAAAAAGAAAATCACTCTTATTCTTCTTCTTCCTCCAATTCTCTACACAATATTCACATATACACCCACACATGCATACACCAACCAATCAAACAATTCCACTTGGCCATCCTTAAAGTCCTCCCTCTCATAATTACATACTAAGTATAATTATTACTAAAAAAATAACAATAATAATAATAATATTATAATACTATATATCCAAATTCCTCATAAATAGCTACTTAACTCCTTAATGATATAGAATAATTCACTTTAGCCCAATTGGGAGGTCTTTATTTCCATTGAAGTTGATTTGGTAAGTTTGTTTGTTCATTTTGATTATTTTAAGTTGAGTTTTATTGGTTGTAAATTCGGGTAGGAATTACTTTATTTTTTAGTCATCTACCATATCTTAAGTTTTACAATTCTGATTTAAGCAAGCTTTAATGATCTGGAAACTTCAGAGAGTCCTCTAGATTTTTTATGTTTTGAACTTAGCCGAATTTTACTGTTAAGCTTGTCATATTAGGCCGGATATTTCAGAGCTCATAGTGATGTTTAGTTTTATTCTATTTTGGCCACATGGATTGTAAAATCCATAATTAATTTCACACACAACCAAATTGAGTGATTCCAATTGAAATTTGCTATAAATATATAACCCTAGCTTTGGTAGTGATTTAGGGGTTTTTGGACTAGTATGGGTGTCATGAGATCAAGTTGAGTTCAAAACTTTAGAAAGGTAATAATTCACTCCAAACTTCCTTTTCAATTTAATTCCTCTCTACACTTATACCCATACTTAAACTTAAATAAAGTTTACCAATTCTTATGCATAAAATGCAATATGCATGTCACTCACACGTGTGCTAAAAAGGCGGGTGTTACATTTTTTTCCCCTCAAAAGAATTTCATCCCCGAAATTATTAACTACTCACCATCTTCCGAAAATAAATGAGGATATTTTTTTTATCTGTTCTTCCACTTCCCATGTGACTTTTTTCAGTGAATGGTGGCTCCACTTCACCTTTACTATCGGAATCTCCTTGTTTCTCAATTGCTTCACCTTCCGATCAAGTACCTCAATTGGTTCTTCCACATAGGTTAATTTCTCAGAGATTTCAATCTCAGGCTCTTGTATGATGTGACTCAGGTCTGATTAGTATCGCTGTAGCATCGACACATGAAACACATTATGAATGGATGCCAATTCTCTTAGAAGGGCCAATCTATATGCTAATGGTCCAATCCTCTCATGGATTTCGTATGGTCCAACATACTTTGGACTCAATTTTCTATGCTTGCCAAACTGAAAATTCCCTTCCATGGTGACACTTTCAAGAAAACCTTCTCTCCAATATTATACTTTATTTCTCGGTGATATTTATCTATATAACTCTTCTGGTGATCTTAGGCCACCTTTAAGCATTTCTTGACCACTTGTAAATTATCTATAATTTCTTATATCAAGTCCGGTCCTTCAATTTATCTTAAGCCTTCCACATCCTAATAAATTGGACTTTGATATTTTCTTCCATAAAGAGCTTCATACGGTGCCATTCCAATGCTAGAATGAAAACTATTATTGTAAGTGAATTCTAGGAACGACAAATGATCATCCTAATTACCTTTGAACTCCAAAGTACAAGCTCTCATTATGTCTTCCAAAGTCTATATCATTCTTTCCGATTGTCCATCCGTTTATGGATGAAAAGTTGTACTGATATGCAATTTAGTTCCTAATGCTTCTTGTAAGCTTTTCCAAAAATGCGATGTAAAATGCAGATCTCGATCGGAACCCCATGCAATCTCAATATCTCAGAGACATATAAAGATGCTAACTTGTCTAAAGAATCCGTTTGTTGTATAAGTAAAAAGTGTGCGGATTTGGTGAGTTGGTCAACTATCACCCATACCGTAACATGTTTTCGAAATGTTCATAGCAACCCAATCATAAAATCCATCGTTATTCTCTCCCATTTCCATTCCAGTATCTTCAATGATTTTAACTTTTCCGCAGGTGCTTGATGTTTCACTTTGACTTATTGACATGTCAGGTATTTTATTACATATTTTGCCACATCTTTCTTCATTGTTGGCCACCGATAAAAAGGCTTCAAGTTCGGGTACATTTTAGTGCTTCTAGGTTGCATTGCATAAGAAGCAGTATATGCTTCCTCCATGTTTTGTCTTCTTAATTTTCTAACATCTGGAACACATACACGAGTACCAATCACCAACATGCCATTTTCTCTAATTGCAAACTGAGTGTTGTCTCCTTTTTCTACTTTTTCCTTTATCCTCTTCAAGTATACATCTTCCATTTGATCAATTCTAATTTAATCCCATAAGGATGGTTTGACTTGCAATGCCGCTAGCAAGTGGTCTTCCTCAACATCAAGATTAAAATTCATTGCTCGCAATGCCATAAGATTCTCCTTTTTATAGCAAATGATTCCAGCCAAAATCTCCACTGTTTTGTGACTTAGAGCATCAACTACTATATTTGCTTTGCCCGAATGATACTCAATGGTGCAGTCGTAGTCTTTCAATAACTCCATCCATCTTTATTGTCTTAAGTTCAACTCTTTCTGTGTAGAGATATATTTCAAACTCTTGTAGTCAGTAAAAATGGAAAATGTCTCCTCGTATAAGTAATGCCTCCAGATCTTCAGTGCATGGACAATGGCGGCTAATTCTAAGTCGTGAGTAGAATAATTAGCTTCATGAGTTCGAAATTGCCTTGAATCATATGTGATCACCTTCCCATTTTGCATAAGGACACATCCTAAACCTTGTCCCGAAGCATCCGTGTACACAATAAATCCCCCATCTCCAGTTGGCAATACAAGTATTGGGATGGTAGTCAACTTCTCAAAACTTCATTGGCACTTGACAGTCCACTGAAATTATACATTTTTCTTTAATAGATTAGTTAATGGTCTTGCAGCAATATAAACATCTTGCACAAATCTTCGGTAGTAACTAGCTAATCCTAGAAAACTCTAAATTTCCATCATATTTCTAGGTGCTTCCCATTCCATAATGGCCTTAATCTTTAATGGATCTGTTTTAATACCTCTCTTAAAATAATACGCCCCAGAAAAGCAATCTCTTCCATCCAAAACTCACATTTATTGAATTTGGCATACAAGTGTTGCTCTCTCAATATCTGTAAAGCTGTTTGAAGATACTGCTCATGTACTTCTTTACTCGAAGAATAAATAAAAATATCGTCAATGAAGATAATCACAAATTTATTTAAATACTAATGAAAAGTCTTGTTCATTAATGAAATAAATGTGCGGGTGCATTTGTCAACCAAAAAGGCATAACCAAGAACTCATAATGCCTATATCTAGTTTGGAATGCAGTCTTAGGAATTGAAGTTTCTGCCACTTGAAGCTGCCAATAGCCCGATCTCAAATCTATCTTTGAAAACACTATGACATCTTTCAACTGATTAAGTAAATTATCAATCCTCGGCAATGGATACTTGTTCTTCATCATGATTCTGATTAATTGTCGATAATCTATGCACAAATGCATACTGCCATCTTTCTTTTTAACCAATAAAACCAAAGCTTCCCAATGTGATATGCTTGGTCTAATAAACCTTTTTTGTAATAGCTCTTCTAACTATTTCTTAAACTCTTTCAATTCTGTAGGTTCCATTCTATAAGAAGCAATCGATATTGGTGCTGAACCTGAAATAGTCTCAATCTCAAAATTGACCTCTCGATATGGAATGGAATGGAATGCTTCACACCCTTCTTTAATTAAATGGAATGCTGTCATCGCAGAAATTAAACATGCAGGTACTACCTTTCTCTTTCCCACCAACACAATATTTTTCTGCCATTCAACATCTATAACTACCTCTTTGGTGTAGTAATTCACAACTGCATGATGCTTCGCTAACCAATCCATTCCCAAGATAATATCAAACTCATCTAGTTTAATAACTACCAATTTTGCATATAAAATCTCACCACCTACTAATATAGGACATGCTTTCACTACTGAATTTACTACCACCATACCCCCTACAGGTGATGTGTACTAATCTGCAAGCGTACTGAATCATATCAAGTAGTAAATAAAGATATCGTCCCACAGGGATTGTAGGTTGAATACTGCAATACTCACAATGTTTGATTGTTTAGACAACAAAATAGAGTTTGGATTCTTTAAAGACTAACACTAAATTAAAATAGAGAAAAATTCAATTTTAAACAAATATTAAAAACTAGGGTTCTTATTCTCAATTGGACCATTTCAAATGATTGATTTACTAACTAGGTCTACACTA
>CATIWO010449258.1:0-14284 GCA_949673435.1 Macaranga tanarius
TAAAACCTAGTGTAAAACCTAATGGTGTAATCAACCCTTTTTAATGGTCAATTGGGAATAGAAAATCCTAGTCTTTTAAATCTGAATTTTATTTGTGTTTTTAATTTCATTTAGTTTAGTTTTATTTACTTAAAATTACAAACTATATTTCGTTGTCTAAACAAACAAACACTGTGAGTAAGACAGTAGTCATCACCAAAATCTCTGTGGGATGATATCTTTATTTACTACTTGATACGATTCTGTATGCTTGCAGATTATTAGCACATCACTGATAGAGTGCGATATGATCCGTATGCCATGCACGTAGATCCTCAAACACGGCCGTGCGGATACAGAGTGGAGGAATTCAAGCTCGCAGGCACTGGCGCACGGCCGTGTGCATTCCTCGCACGACCATGCGCGACCTACTTGTAGAATTATAGTATTTTGACCATAACTTAAGCTACAGACCTCCCAATGAGGTGTGGTTTAAAGATATGGAAACTTTAAAGAGTCCTTTACAACTTTTATGTTTTAATAATTTCTAAAATCCACGTTTATAATGGTCAATTATGGCCAGATATTTTATTGCTCACATTGATTTGCAATTTGCCATGCATGACCTTTAAGTGTTCAAAACCTCATAATTAATTATGTACATTTCCAAATTGTGTGATTCAAATTGGAAATGAAACTAGACTCATAAATAAAGATTTTTAATGGTTTGGAAAAGAATTTTACAACTTGATTTTTATATATTAGTATAAAAATTTACATTCCATTAGTTTTAAGCCACATTTGTATAATTATGTATTTTGTGATTGGATTTGATGTTGTTGTGCATTGCATATCTATGTGATTTGTGTGATGAGTGTGAAGGTTCATGGCATATGGTTGTGTTCTTGAAAGAATTTTTTTTCTAATTAGAACACGTATTGCGATGGGTTTGAGGCCACGTATTGCGGGTCTCACAAAACTGTAAGAAGTGAAAAAGAAAGAACACTATCTTTTTAAATAATAAAAAAAAGAAGAAAAGAAGAAGAAGAAAAAAAAGAAGAAAACTATTAAAATAAAAAGAAGGAGAAGAAAATGAAGCAAATTGTAAGTGAAAATTCTGTGTGGCTGGTGAGCTGACATAGTGAGTAAATGTGGATGGTGTTAATCCACTTGGTGATGACTAAAAGGCCATATAGGCAAATATACTATTAACTTGGTGATGTCTAAGAAGCCACATAGGCAAAACTATCACATATGTTTTTTTCTATTATATTTAACAAGATAGGACTAACGATTAATTTTTTAAATACTCACTAAATTTGATTGTTAATAGTTAAGTATTTATAACTTAATTGTTAAAATTCTATAAATTTTAAGACTGAAAATGTTGTTATATATATAAAATTCTATAAATTTTAAGACTGAAATGGAATAAGGGCCGCCCTTAATGTAGCTAATGTAGCTCTCTTACCCCCGATAAATAGTCTAGAAACCCCAAAGTTGAGAGTATCATCCGATATTCCGATATATATATATATATATATATTTGTTGACCATTTGCATGATCAATATTTAATCACCCTTGGTTTTAACTTGAATAATAAATTTTAAAGTGCTAATGTTTTGTATTTAAGTGTTCTATAAGATAGGTACAAGTTTACACCTAATTGGACTCAAGTGAAGTTTGATCAAAGACTTAAAAGCATCAAAAGATTTGAAGAAGCAAGAATTCAAAGCTCATGATCATGAGTAGGTTACTCACGATCATGATAATGACCTTAGTACTTTTCACGATTAAGTATTATAATTGTGAGCGATGCAAGCATGCTCGTAATTACAATTCAGTACTCATCACAAGCCATCATTAAGATTGTGAGCAAAGTAAAATGGATTGTGATCAATCCACAATATTGTCCACGAGTTCTCCTCATGACCGCGATCATGTGTCACAAGCCAGCCTTGAAGGAGATTCAAACATCATGATCTTAACAAGCATAATCACAATCGTGAGCAAGCTCTCAGTGCTCCTTCTGATTGATCATCACGATCGTGATCATGTATCACTAGTGAGTTGGCACTTTCACAACGGCTATATCGGCTATATCGGCTATATCACAACAACTAGTTTTTCATATGTCATGGCTGTGACTTGGGTAATCACGATCATGAGCATACCATTTTCTGCAAAAGTTAAAGAATACATTTAATGAAAAAGGAGAAGAATGGGGGCACGAATTATTCATTTTTAACAGCTAGTTTTTGATACTTTAACTATAAATACTTCTTGAACATACATTTAAGAGGTTAGAAAATTTGATATGTGAATTTATTGCTTTGAATATCAATTGTTCTTAAACTCTTCCTTTGTATTCTTAAAAATTTATTAACTCTTTGAGAGTTGGGGTGTGATTAGTGATAAGAATTTTCTTCTACTTCTTTTTCAGGTGGGTAGTGAGAATCAAGATCACTTGTGGTTTGAGTATTAGTCGTTGAAAAAGTTGAGTTGTGAGATTGGTTAGTCAATTAAAATACATTAATTGTAAGATTGGTGTTGAGCTTTAAAACACCTTATCATAACAATCTTTGTAATAAGATTGGAGTGGGAGTTTAAAAATTGTAACTTTGAGAGAAGTTAGGTAGAGGAAGTAGGATTTTAGATGATCCAAATCTCTATAATTGATTGTGTCTTTGTTTGTGATTGTTTTTATTCTATTTCCTATTTTTATCTCTTTTAATTAGCTTTTAATCCTTCTATCAACCCCTAAATATTTAATTAGTCCTATTCACCCCTTTCTAGGGCAATTTTCAGATTTTAATGCATTCAGTTCGAAATTTTAGTACAGTTTAGTATTTTTTTTTTATTCCGTACTTAGCTTTACTCACATTATAGAGAAAACTATTAAATGCCCGAATAAAAATGAAAAACACTTTCATCCACCAAGTTATAGTAATTTTTTTATAACACCTAATTTAACATTATTGAACTTGTAAAAAAGAGCAATGGTAATATTATACATGATCCAACTATATGATACAAATTTAATATTAAAAAATAGACATGAAATGGTGGTTATTATTAGGGTTGGAAATTTGTAATACAACCTGTTTAAATGACATGACATGATATATAGTTAAATAGGTTTAAGCTTTATATAAATGAGTTCGGATCATAAATGGGTCAACCCATTTAAAACATGAATAAAATTAAGTTTAAATAGGTTAAACCTACCTACCTCGTTTAAATACTGTTAAATATTTTCAAAATAAACATAAATAAGGCTAAAGATCACTAACCTCTTGATGATTCTATAATAGTTTGATTGAATCTTTAATGCCAAGTCAAATTGCAAATTACTAAAATTTGCACTATGATTTTCACAACCCAATTTACTTATTTATTTGTTTCTCTAATGTGCAGGGAATATTTCTGTTTTATTTGTAGAGAGGGAATATTTACTTCTTCCTTCCATCATTAAAATGATATATATATATATATATATAAGTTATATTCCAAGGGTTGTAACTCGTCCAAGAGTTATAATTCTATTTAATTAACTTTATATTATAATAAACTATAATATAAACAAATATAATATAAATAGAATAATCATTCAGTTCGGTTCAACCCGTCATGGGCGAACCCGACCCGAATTCCAATGTCTCCCACTCGCATATGACGGGTACAACTCTCATTGTGAAATTCTTTCCAATTTGAAAACAACACTTTCATACTAGTAAACAGGTTGTGCGACCTAGCAAGCAAACCTATACTTTGGGAGCTTATAACTATACATCTGCTAGGAATAACATAGTTGCTCAACCCTAAAATATATTATAATTAGATAATCATACTCGCAGTATCCTAGACTTGTCTCTTGAGTTGCATTAACATCTTTAATCTCTCAAAAATAAAGTATATCAAACTTCATAACTACACATAGTATTCATGATCAAGTCCTACTTCTTAAAAGTGATGAGATCAGCTGGCTAATAAATACTTTAGACAAAGTTTTTCTTTTCCACTCGATATTCTACAATTCACACATAGCTACTTTTCTCGTCATGTCTCACAGATCGAATCATCTATGACCATAGGTAAACATGCTAAGCTAGCAAACACCATATACAAACCACAAATAATAGCAAAAAGTATAAGGGTTCTCATTTGAGGTAATTATTAACCTTATGGTCTCACACAATGGAGAAGTAGAGATTCATTCTCCCACTACCATCTTGGTCGAACAAGCACACATGGTATGAATCATGTGCTATAATATTATTTTTTTTAATGTCCAATAAATAATGTATAAATCTTAGTTCAGTCATTATCTAACAACTAACCTGAATTCTCAAAGTTCTCACTTATAGCAGGTTAAAACCGAGAACTCACATATGGCTATCACAGGATATTTGGATGGGGTAATCAAAATTGGTTGTTATCATATTTACAACCTTATCTCATCTCTTATAAGGTGACATACTTAACATTTTGTCTCATCTTTACAAGTTATCTCAGTGATAGAGGCGATTGCTTGTGTGAGAAAGCCAATCTAAAACCTGTGTGACATCTTGCTGTCAAACTTTAAGGTCATACATAATCTTGATATGTATATATTAAGAACATAAAATTAAAGAAATTCAGAAAAAACTTAACAATCACTTACATTAATTGTATAGTATATAATTATAACAATAACCAAAAACATATATTCTATATTCTATGCAATCCAAGAGTATTTATATGAGCAAGAAACACATCTCTTGGAATAGGCTTAGTAAGAGGATCAACCACCAAATGATGCGTAGAAATATACTGTACAAATTTCTCCCATCTAGAAATAATATCTCTAATGTAATTGTACCTTGTATCAATGTGTTTGGTTCTACTATGAAATTTGGGATCTTTTGTGCTTGATTATCACAATAAACTGTAACAGCATCATTTTGAATATCCAAATTCATAAAGAATCTTTTTAACCAAACAACTTCTTGCACAGTAGTCGAACATGTAATAAATTCAGCTTCCATTGTCGATAAAGCTATACAAGTCTGCTTCTTACTACTCCAAGAAATAGCGCCTTTATTAAGTAAGAAGGTATATCCTGAAGTAGACTTGTGTTGATCAAGATCTCCTCCCCAATTAGCGTCAGAATAACTAATTAGACGCAAGTTTAATCCTTGATAACACAAATAATAGTCCATAGTCCCTTTAAGATATCTTAATATCCTTTTCACAGATTTCCAATGTTCTCTTCCAGGATTTGACTGATACCGACTAACTAGGCCAACAGCAAAACATATATCCGGGTGAGTGCACAACATAGTATATATAAGACTTCCAACTGCACTGGAATATAGTACATTTGGATATTTTTCTTTGTTCTTATGGATTTTTAGGGCACATATTGAGACTTAAAATCTCTCCTTTAGACACAGGAGTATCCACAGGCTTGCAACCACTCATATGAAAATGTTCAAGAATATTTTTGATATAATTTTCTTGTGACAAAGTCAGAAACTTCTTAGAACAATCTCTTTTAATTTTAACTTCCAAAATGTAGTTTGCCTTACCCATATCTTTCATATCAAAATTTGTAGACAACCAACTTTTAATAGTCAACATAAATTCCTTGTCATTTGTAGCTATTAAAATATCATCAACATAAAGAGATCGAATTACAAACTTATCATCAAATCTTTTAACATAAACATGGTGATCTTCCTCTATCATTTTGAAATCATAAGTTAAAATAGCTTTATGAAAATGAATATACCACTATTTAGATGATTTTTAAGGCCATACATGCATCTATTGAGCTTACAAACTTTATGCTCTTGGCTTTTAACCACGAAACCTACAGGTTGTTTTATATAGATTTCTTCTTCTAGCTCTCTATTAAAAAAATTCATTTTAACATCCATTTGATGCAATTCTAAATACATATGAGCTACGATAGTAAGAATTAGGCGAATTGAGGTAAACCTGACTACAGGTGAAAAAGTTTTCTCATAGTCTATATCCTCTTGTTGAGTATAACCTTTCACCAACAGACGAGCTTTATATCTATCAATAGAACCATCCGCCTTTCGTTTAAGTTTGAGAATCCATTTGTTCCCAATTGCCTTATACTCTGGTGGTAAATCAACCAAGGTCCAAACTTGATTCACTTTCAAAGATTCTATTTCATCTTCTAATGCAACTTTCCATTTTTCTTTAGCAGGACATTCAAGTGCCTCTTTAACAGTTCTAGGTTCCTCATCATCATGGGGAGTAACAATATATGCTTTATTTTCAATTGTAAGACATCTTTTAGGAATTTTAGGATGTGTACTTCTTCTTAATTGAAGATCATTGTTATTTTCACCAATTAAAATTGCATTTGCAACTTCATCTCTCCCACTCAATTGAGACGGTGGAAGTAATTTTTGTGAATTCTCTTCATTAATAATAGGCTCCCACTCAATTAGATAAGCCTATTATTCTTTTTTCATCTCATATAGATGAGAACTTTTGTCAATATTACCCTTTTTAGGGAAATCATTTTCAAGAAAAATGATATCACGTGACTCAATTTCAGTTACCCTTCCATCAGAATCCTCACCTATATAAATATATCCTTTTAAGTTCTCAGAATATCTTATAAAGACACATTTCTTCCATCGTGGTCCTAACTTGCCAAATTTATAGAAAGTATCATGAACATATACTGCAGATCCCCAAGGATGCAGATCATTTAAATTTAGCTTTCTTCCTGACTATAACTCATAAAGAGTAGAGGAGACCGACTTGGAAGGTACGCGGTTAAGAACAAAAGTTACGGTCAATAAAGCATCTCCTCAATATTGAATTGGAAGATTAGCTTGTGCTATCATTGACCTAACCATTTCAAGCAAAGTTCTATTTCTACGTTCGGCAACACTATTTTGTTGCAGAGTTCTGGGAGTTGTTAATTGCCTGACAATACCTTTTTCTTCACATAATTTCTTAAATTGTTCAGATAGATACTCCCTTCCTCGATCAGTTCTTAATGCTTTTACTTTCTTATCTAATTGATTCTCAACTTCATTTAAAAATTTTGTAAAACAATCTAATGCTTCATATTTGTGAGATATCAAGTAGACATAACTAAATCGAGTGTAGTAATCTATAAAGGTAATAAAATATAAAGCACAATGCCTTGCTTTAACACTCATTGTTCCATAGATGTCTGAATGAACAAGTTGCAAAGGATACTCAGCTCTAGTGCCCTTACCAAAAAGTTTTTGGCTTGCTTTGCCTTGTAAATAATATTCATAAGTGGGCAATACAAATTTTATGTTTGATCCCAAGAGACCATCACGAGTAAGTCTATTCATTCTATCTTGCCCAATATACCCTAATCGAGCATGCCATATACTAGCATCCATATTATCATTGCTAGACTCAGTAAGTAAAGAAAAATAAACATTATTATTACTATTATAATGTATATCTAAATCCATCAAAAATATGTCCACAATCATAAAATGTAGTTCTATAAGCAATTCTTATATAATTATCATTAAAATATAAATTATATCCTATTCTTAAAAGAACAAGTACAGAGACCAAATTTCATCGAATCTTTAGAGCATAAAGAACATCGTGTAGGTATAGAACCCAACTACCTTGCAAATCCAATTTGTATGTTCTGATTCCATTTACTACAGCTTTATCATTTGTACCTACATAAAGATATTTTGTTCCACTTGAAATATGATGAAAATCCATAAATGCAATTCTATCTCTAGCTACGTGGTCCGTTGCCCCTAAGTTTACAATCCATAAAGGAGCGGATTCAGTAAGTAAAATCATACTAGAAACATGAATTTTTGAAATATAATGATAAAAAAGTAATAAGGACAATATCTTTTTAGGCTTAGTGCATTCACGAGCAAAATGACCCACATTACCATGATTATAACAAGTCATTTTTATCTTGTCCTTGCGTTTCTTTGGACGCTTGTGTGAGTTCTTGCCTTGCTTTGGTCCCTTGTTAATCTTTACCGCCTTATTAGCTTTCCATTTGCCAAAATGTCTTTTTCGTTTAAAACCGGAAACATTGTTGGAACTTGATGCATCTACATATACTTGTGCATCAGGTTTAGCCACCTCAAGGCGCTCATCTTCAAGTTCCAAATGGCGATCAATGTTAGCAAAAGTCTTAATATTCTCATTATGAGTCATATTGACTTTTATATGCTCCCAACTAGCAGGTAAATATCGAATCACAGCTTGAACTTGTTGCTCTTCAGTGAGATTATGTCCAGCGGATTTCAATTCCACTATCATATTTGACATGTCCCTTAAATATTGTTTCATAATTTTATTTGGGACTTTATTATAGGTGTCAAATTTGATAGTCAACTGTCTAAGTCTAGAGATAGAAATTCCTCCAAACTTTTCCTTTAGAGCGAGCCATATAGCATGAGCAGTTGGAAAATGCTGATGTGTAAAAACTAAATCATCACTCATGGAACTTATCGAAATTCCTTTGGCAGTAGAATTCTTTTTCTTCCAAGTATTATACTCAGCCATATCACACGTATATTGTTCACTATTTCCCTCACTAGCTTGAGGCTCATTCATGACATTAGTAATAGCCTCTAGAGTATCTTGTTCCTCCAGGACATATTGTATTTTAAGATGCCAAATGTTATAATTATCACCATTTAGCTTCTCACCATTATTCAACTCAACAATAATATTTTTTATTGCCATAGTTAATCACAAACTATATAAAAATACAAGTGACAATATTATGTTAATATATACATCACAATTTGTTACAATTTTAATATTATATTATAAAAGTAAATACTGTAAGATGAGAAAGTTCACTATGTTCCCAATCATCATCTATATCAAAATATAAAAATTTTATAACTTAACATAAATTGCATCAAATTAAATTCCAAATTGAATTCTACCAATTTAGAATGCCCATTATACAAAATTATGAAAAACATAATAATGAAAATATAACATAATATAATCATTAACATAAAAGAATTTTCATAACAATTATTCAATACAACATAATTATATACAAATATGAAAACAAATTCAACCTAATAATATTTAAAACAAATTCTATAGGGAATGGTATATTCAACATTTTTTCTATTCAACACGTTGGAGATAATCTTCTTGTGCCAAGGATAACTCATGATGGGAAATTTGGAGGTTTTAAGGTTAGGATTTCTACCAAGAACAAAAGACTTTCTCAAATTATTCCATATATAATCTTTCAAAAATAAATAAACTAGATTAATATAATTTCTAGTTTTCCTATGTAGAAAATCCCTATCATCATTAACTATAGACCCCAAATTATTATTATTCTCGATCATCCAAAAACTTTCAAGAATATTTTGAAAATTAGGAGGAAGTGTATTATATAAAGCTTTGTACTTAGCTTCCTCACTCATAATGTGACCTTTTGAATGAATTTTCTTAAGTTTTTCATTCACTTCTTTAACATGGTCAATTATGGTATCCTTAGCATACATTTTATATTGTGTGAGTTCGTATAATAACGACCTTATCTTATAAACCTTTGTTCTTCTTATCAAATAGGCTGGAGTTCTTAACTCGTAATCAAGAAGAGAAATACTTCTATTTCCCCATCACCGCCTATAAGCTTTAAGTCGCAATAATCTCCTCAAACGAGACATTATCTTTTAAAAATAAATAAATAAAATATAAGAGCATGAACTCAAACTCATACAAATCATAAAATAATCCTAAAAAATTCACTACCATTAATTTACATAAAACATAATAATAAAATGGGAAATAACTCAACTTAAAAAAAAAAATTAAAATATAGTTAGAAAAATTTTGTCTACTCCCATTGGACCTTAAACCTCTAAAATAAATATTTCTAAAAATATTTATTATTTTTCCAGAATTATTATCTCAATCAAAATATTTTTAATTGAATTTATTAGCATTATTCAATGCAAAATTCAAAATATTTTTTTTATATACTGAAAAAATAATTTTATTATACCAAATTTTTTTTGAGTCCAGTGGTACAATTAGAATTTAATTTGGAGGTCTCTAACATAGTGTTTGAATATCAAACATTAATTAAGAAAGAAAAATAAAATAACCACCACCTTCAACTTTAAGAACCTTAATTTACAGATTTTGTCCATCTAACATCACTACTTTGGCACACCATAACTTTGTGTACTAATCTCCAAATTATGTGTTCTTTATAATATTGGAAAGATAATATTTCATACTTTAAAATGGTATATGAAAACAACATTAGAAATATGAAAATATGTGCCAAAATCGCTACCCCAAATATGTTAAAAATTTACAGAATTCACAATTTCAAGGGGCCAATTTTGCAACTTCATAACTTTTTCTACAGAAGTCCAATTTTCATGTTCTATATACCGTTTTAAAGTATACATTCCCTAGTTTATGAATATATAATATTCATGGCAAAAAAAACACAAAACATAACCGAAATTTGGCTTAAATATACTGCCATAAATATATCAAATACATATTGAAACTTCATTTAATGGCAATTTCACAAATTAATCAATCAAAGCACTTGAGAATCATCAAAAAATGTTGTGATACCAATGTTAAATATTTTCAAAATAAACATAAATAAGGCTAGGATCACTAACCGCTTGATGATTCCACAATAGTTTGATTGAATATTTAATGCCAAGTCAAAATGCAAATTACTAAAACTTGCACTGTGATTTTCACAACTCAATTCACTTCTTTATTTGTTTCTCCAATGTGTAGGGAATATTTCTGTTTTATTTGTAGAGAGGGAATATTTACTTCTTCCTTCCATCATTAAAATGATATATTTCAAGGGTTGTAACTCCTACAAGAGTTACAATTCCATTTAATTAACTTTATATTATAATAAACTATAATATAAACAAATATAATATAAATAGAATAATCATTCGGTTCGGTTTAACTCGTCATGGGCGAACCCGACCCAAATTCCAACAAATACGTATTAACCCATTTATTCATTGAGTTAGTATATTGAAAATAGAATATATAATTATTATATGGTCTACATTAAGACAATGATACATATAAAAAATTTAAATTATTAAGTAAATATTATACAATAATAATTTCATATTAAACAAATAAATTTATGTTATTAAATATAACAAAAATTATGTATGTAGTATTATATATTTTTGTTGTAAGCTAATATTGTCAATTATGCTAATAGAACTATTTAGTTTTGGTATAAATTAATAATATGTTATACAAAATTCATAATGTAAATTAGCTTGAGATTAAGGATTAGTACTAATCAGAGATTATTTGGATACTAAGTAAATATTATATAATATTTAATTTAATATTGAATAAATAAGCATAATAAAAATATTACAGTTATATAATTTTGGTGTTAATTGGTATTAATATTAAGAAAACGATGGAAGTTTGGTGTAAATTATTATTAGTAATTTAATATTAACAAAGGTAGGTGATTTTAGTATAAATAATTAGATTTGTATTAAGTAAGTACTGCATAATACTAATTTCTAATCAATTAAAAATTTAAATTATTAAATGTAATAAAAATTACATGTCTATAATGAAATTATATAGTTTTTTGTAAATTAATATTAATATTAATATTAAATAATATAATACTAATTTAAATTATTATTAAATATATAATTTAATATTAAATAAATGTTATTTAAATTATTTATAAATACATTAAATATCAATTGTAATAAAAAAAATTATTTACAATTTGTGTGACGCCTCCAAATATAATCATACACGTGGCACTATCAAACATGCACACGTGGCAATCAAGCATCTCACATAAAGTATAATAAAATTTTCCCCATAAAAGAATACTTATATATATGTATCCACAACTTATAATATACATACATGCTAAGTATTTCATACATACCCTTCTAGTTGATACACACATACTACAATAACTATCCGATACACAATAATGCCTTATGATATGCAGGATGAAGGTTGGGTACACCATAGCTCACTTCGACCCACCTATGACTCCAATTCAAGTTTAAAGCCCTTTATCTACTCAATTCCTGAAAAATTCCAACAGCAAAGATGTGAGCTTACAACTCAGTAAGCAACTACGAAAACAGTTGTACACATATACCCATCACATAAGAGTTGATTAAATATAGCATATAAACATATATATAAGATACATTCTCATGATAATATTATAGTCTTTCAATCCCATACTTAGTCCATATACACTCACCATAGAGTTACATTACCAATTGGCATTACATCGAGTGCGTACGAGACTCCCAATGAAGAATGAGTAAGTGAGCACCAAAATGTTAAGCTCATCTCAAGAATTTTAAAGATATATTCTCCTCAATATCAAAACATAAAATTGTATAGGACTCTTTAAATTTTCCGTAGCATTAAACCACACCTCATTTGGAGCTCCGTAGCCCAAGTTATGGTTAAAATACTATAATTCTGCAAGTAGGCCGCGCATGGCCATGCAAAGAATACACACGGCCGTGCGCCAGTGCCTGAGAGCTCACATTCCTCACCTCTGGGTCCACACAGCCATGCTACACTGGCACATGGCCGTTCCTGAGGGTCTGCATGCATGGCCTAAGGACCATGTCGCACTCTTTTGGCCATAACTCTTTCTACCGAACTCGGATTCAAGTGATAAAAAAAGTTACGGAAAGCTAATTCAGAGGGCTACAACTGTTATGAAGACATCTAGGCTGAATTCATTTATATGGATTAACAAAAATGCCATTGAATTGGATAGTACTGTCAAAGCACATTAATATATTTCAATTCAAGCCACTCAAACACCTAGTACTCCATTCTATACTAGTATATAACTAAATTAAAAATTAAAAACATTTCCTACACCCAATAAACATCATCAATACGATCATCAATATATAATTCACAATCATTCACAAGATTTAAACAGCCATAGACATCATTTCAATAATCCACAGCTAGAAACAATCCATTCTCACATTGTATTTCATTCAAGAGTATAAATTATAGTATGCATGTTTCAATGCAAGAGTTAGTATCCATGGAATCATATTCAACAATATATTTAGTACTCATAACCAAATTCACACATTTCAAGAGTTCATACATTCACATTCCATTCTCACTGTTCATCATCCGACCATGGTCATAAAGCCAAGCGATATTACTTGTCTCATAATCGATGGTCACAAAGCCAATCGATATTACTTTTCTCATAATCGATAGTCACAAAGCCAATCGATATCACCTTTCTCATAATCATCAATTCCTCACTTATTTCACCTTTTTGTGAAACACAACCTATCATAATAACTCATTATTAATAATTCACCAATATTTCATCCATGCGCACATTCATAGCATTCAATATACACATTTATAGTGTCTATTACACAATACTCATATATCATCATTGATTTACACCTCATTATATTTGTAATACACAAAAAGGTGTAACTCATTCCACATTATATATTCAACACAATTTTATCAAAACAATCCTCATATTAACATCTCTTCTATAATTACCAATTCATTCTCATATTCACAACATTCAACCTTCCAAATCAAAATAGAGAATATGCCAACCATATACCAAAAGTATACTAAGAGTTTACTAAGGACATACCAAAGGTAAACCAACCATATACCAACAATATACCACCCATGCACACACATATCATCATTTTCCTATATTATCATTACCAACATATCTTCACATATCCAATACATCAAAAAGGGGAAACTCATTCCACATCATGTATTCATTCAATTCCATTTTAGGAATACACAATAATACATATTAAGGCCAAGCATATATACACAGTATATATCAATAGTTACTTACCTCCAAGTGCTCTTTACTTCAAAAAGGGTCTTTCTTTCAATGATGAGTGCTTTCCTTCCCTTTATGAATTCCTACACAATTTCATGTATATCAATTCAACAAGCAACATTGAAATCACCCTAACCTCACAAAATGCACCAATTGCTTAAAGTTCAACAAGACCTAGGCATACTCACACAAGTCCAATAACCCCAAAATTGTTACCAAATCTAGGGTTATGTGTCTATAACAAATTGCAATTGGAATCATTCAACTTGGACATGTAAATCATTAAATATGGATTTTACAATCCACCCGGGTAAAACAGGGCATTCACAGCAGCAAGAGAATGGTCGGCCCTATTAACCACTTAAAACAATAGAATTTGACAAAACTAAAATCATAAGAAATGTAAA
>CATIWO010449281.1:0-18435 GCA_949673435.1 Macaranga tanarius
CACCCCTTTGATAATTAGAGTTCCTAATTGTTAGATAATTAGTGGGTTCTAATTCATTGTTTAACATAGATAGATCTTGGGCAACGAAATCAATAGATTGATATAGTTCCTAGTTGTTAGATAACTAGAGGGTTGTATCAAACAACTCATGAAAAAGCAGAAATATAAACAACGAAGAAAGATTCTAATCTTTGAGGTAAGATAAAGAATTCTGATTTCAATCCGTCAACCTTGATATTCAAAATCAAGAGGTTAGAGACTTGCTGCTAAGGTTTCTGCCCTTCATCCTCGGAGTTAACTATCCGAGAGGACATCCCAAACCATTTCTGTCAGCCTTAATGTTCAAAATCAAGAGAAAAAAATTAAAACCGTCAACCTTGATGTACAAATTAAGAGGTTTTTAAAAACAGTAATTATCTTTTCAAGATAAAAAACTTTATAACCACTTCGGGTGCTAGGCAAAAATGAATGAAAATAAATGAGTTGAGCTATATAGCCACTTCGAGTATTAGGAAAAAGAAGTTAAAATGAGCCATATAGCCACTTCGGACATCAAATAAAAAAATAAATAATATGAGCCGTACAGCCACTTTGGGCTTCAAGCGAAAAACAAGGAAAATAAACCGTATAGCCACTTCGGACGTCAGATGAAAAATAAACAAAACGAGCCTTATTGTAGTACCCTCAAGGTACCATATACACGTGTCCCTAAAGTGAAAACAACACATGAATAAGAAAATTTTTCTCAATAGATAAGTTATATATAAAAGTATAAGTTTGTACAATATACATAAACTTTACATATGTATCTTTAAACAATATAATCTTATTACAAAATATCAAATGCCAAAATGTAAATGCCCATAAGGATGAAGCTGTCGACACCAAGCTCGACATCAGTACACTTCAAGCTCTATCTATCGATGCGTGAAAATCACAATTTGTAAAGGAATAAGCTTGCGACTCAATAAGTAATTATTAATATAATCATACATATGATTCTCCTCAAGAACTAATTAAGGAAAATATATAAATAACATTGCTACACATCAAACTATCAAAATTTAGCATAAAAGCTGCGTACGGCAGTGCAAGAATTGCACACGGCCATGCTTGAGTTTATAAACTCAGCACACTGAACTCGCATGGACATGCAAAAATCATGCACGGCCGTGCCTGAGGCATGCATTTCTCATCCAGACACACACGACCGTGTCTCCTTAATCTGCACGACCATGCTAAAATGGCACACGGCCGTGCCTAAATTGGCACTTTTTCTTCCTGGATACACATGGTTGTGTCTGAGGTCCTGAATTTGATAGCTTACATTTGCACGGTTGTTTTTAAACACCACATGGCCGTGTCTCATAACCTGTACAACATTTCAAACATCCCAAAAGATATCTAAACATCAAAATTTTATTGTGGGTGTCTCATATACACCAAATCATACCATTCAATATAATCCACCATCACATTTCACAATCACACCTCACATTCAATTCACATTCAAGTATATACATATATAAACATAATGAAACAATGCATGTTTATGCAAGTTAGGTATCCAATTGAAATCATCACACGTTTCACACACATTGCTTATTCCTCACATATTTCATATTTTTCATATATAAGTGGCCATTCCTAAAACTCTCTACCTAACTCAATCTCAGATCTCATACTTTTACATTTCTCACACAGATGGCCACTTCTGAGACTCTTTGCCCAACTCAGTCTCAGATCTCATAATCAGTGGAGCCTCTCTGCCCAGCTGAGTCTCCAGTACTAGCACACATATATTTTTTTCAGTGGAAGCTCTCTGTCCAGCCCAATCTCCACTGTCACACATATTTTTCACATTCCTTATATTCCTCACATTCCTCACATTCCTCACATTTCATTTAATAACCACATACATATATACATCATTCACATTTCATATCCATATTTCATTTTATATCACTTCCAATCAATATAGTGAATCACTATTCACTATCCTAATAAATAATGCATGTTAACCCATACCACATCAAGTGGCTTGCATAATTCAACACATATGTGACATCATTTATAATTCATCAAAAGTCTCAATATTAATATATCACACTTCTTTCCACATCAATTGGCTTATACAAACTAAACATAGTCAAGCAATAATATTTACTTAAGAATCAATATATGTATAGGCATTATATTTATAATCACTTACCTCCAAGCTTTCAACTCCTTTAAGAGGAAAAGCTCCTCCTATTAAGTAGGGTCTCCTTTATCTCTATCAATTCCTACATGCAACCACATATCAATCTCATATAGCTAACATAACACTTGCACTCAAATGCAACTAGGTGCAACTCTATGCTCAAGATTTAATGTATTCAAATAATTCACACACAAGTCCAATGACCATGAAACTTCTACTGAAGCTAGTCATATGAGTCTACTAACAATTCCAATTATAATTACTTAAATCAGATATATATAGAATTTATTATAGATTTTTGATTAAAATTGGGTAAACTAGGGCTGTCAGCAAGAGCTAGAAAATGTAAAGCCTTGTTAGACCATCTTAACAGCAATTTCAGCTCAAGGTCAAAACACAAAAGTTATAGAGGACTCGGAGTTCTAAAACTTTAGATATCACCATATAACCAATATACTAGAAAATTCACAAACCAACCTATATACTACTACTATCATGTTTGATACATGAAGTTCATAATGCTCCTAAAAATTATAGGCACATCCATTAATTACCAAATCCATACAAACTCTACATATATGAGTCTACTTTCATTCTCAACTAAAATCATACAATTATTACATGTAGAGAATTAATTATGGATTTTTGAATCCATTCGGGTAGAACATGGCATCAGCATGGGTAATAAAATGTCTAGCCTTATTCGACCCTCCTAACAGCAGATTCAGTTTAAGCACAAAGCATAAACATTTTAGAAGACTCTTTGAAATTCCCAGGGAATGCAACCTTGCTCAAATCAGAGCTCTATAGCTTAAGTTATGATCAGAATAAGAGGACTAAAAAATAGGATATACTGCACCCGAAATTCCCAAAATTAAAACTCAATTAAATTCAATCCAAAACACAAATAGAACTTACCAATTAATACTTTAATGGATATAAGACCTTCTAATGCTCCCTAAAGCTATGAATTGCTAACTTGATCAATATCAAAAACTCTCCAAAAAGCTCTCAAGAAACACTCTATTCTTTTTCCTCTAATATCTCTACACCTTCTACCCAACACACACAAATACAACCTCCAATCAAAAGCTTCCATTTGGCCTCCCTAAAGTCTTCCTTCCGTAAATGCATATTTATTCCTTAATAACTATAACAATAATAACAATAATAATAATAATAAATCTCTAATTAAATATAACCAAATATCTCCTTAGCCCTTTAATGAAATGAGCATATTGCACAATAGCCCACAACTTTATATTGTGATAATTAACTCTAAACTTATTTTACAATTTAGTCCCTCTCTGCAACTTATACCCATTCTCAAACTTAAATATAAGTCCATTAACTATTATGCATAAAATGTAATACATACGCCATAATTACGTATGCTAAAGGGTGGGTGTTATATTTCTCCCCCCTTAAGAAAATTTAGTCCCCGAAATTAATTACTTATATCTTCCGAGAACAAATATGGTTATTTTTACTTCATTAGCTATTCTACTTTCCATGTTGCTTCTTTAGGTGAATAATAACTTCACTTTATTTTTACTATTGGAATCCCCTTTATTCCTCAACTGTTTATCATAAGCATTCATATTCATAAAGTATATATTAATCTCACATGGTATTTAATTAGTAATCCACTTATAGCATACCCGTACCATAATTAATATTTCATAACATAACCTATAAACCTTAACTCATCCATTGCACACTAGGCTTTATCATAAGAACTTAACGACAAAAGGACAGTTTACGAGGAATCTACTGAAAATTCGGCAGATGTTCCTCTAAAATATAGGCATCTCTCTACTAAAGTAGAGCCAATCCTGTAATAAAAATAACTACACTTTTATAAATAATCTCAATTGGGCTTGCTTATCTACCACACTACAATTACATACTATCCCACGTATCTCAGACTAAATTTTTCTTTCCTTCAAAATCTTAAAATTCCCTTTTTAGCATTCTCAAAGCTATACAAACTTCCCCATACTCAAATGAGACTCAAACTAACTCAAAGACATTCCAAAAATATACTTAACATTATCAATTTAATTCTCAATCATAAGCTCAAAATATATTTATATCAACACAACATTAAATATTCGTATAATCATGTTTCGTGATACATTTAGTATACACAATCAACTCACATATAAAAAATTATATATATTCAAATATGTGCATTTGCATTTCATCATCTCTAACACCCACAATCATCAATTCCATGCAAGAAAAGTATAAATATAATCAATAAGCAATCTAGAACACATCACACGAATCTCAAATCTCAATATTTTATTTAATGCTTGCATTCATCTTAATAATAAGGATAACATCTCATAATAATTCACATAAATGCAAAAATTCACACTTTCACATTTCATTCTCATTGTTTGATATCACTTGCCTTGTTGATGGATACTTAGCTAATCAACTTATCAATATTTCACATGGTCGATGGTTACAAAGCCAATCGACATATCAATATTTACTCCCAAATATAATCTCATTTACATCCAATATCATCACATAAGGATAATGAACAAGTAGAATTTATGCATTTCCTTTGTTATCAATGTGAGTCTATATCATTCATATGCATTCTTATTATTGATAGTATATATGCAATACCAAGTCCATAATATACTCACTTGGTATATCACATAAGCATTATTATTCACATACAATTCTTAATATATCAATTCCTAAACAAAATTAATATTCCATTAACAATATTAATATTTTCTTACATCTCATCCATTATATCTAATAACTACTTACCAAAATACTTTTAACCTCAACAAGTGAGAGTTCTACTAGTTATTTATTACACTCTAATTTATCTAATTCAAATACTATCAAAGAGTCTTGCTCATTGATGACTTAGGCGCATCTGGTGTACCAATCAATGCAAATGACATAATCATAAATTTATATGATCTATTTTCAATTTTACATACTATATTTAAAAATAAAATATTTTATCATTCAAAATTTCCAATATCTTAGTTCCAAATCTATCTTCAAAAATACTATTGCATCTCTCAATTAATCAAGCAACCTTTCATTTCTTAATTGTGGATAATTATTCTTCATTAAGATATTGTTCGATTACCTGTAATTATTATCTAACCTCATACTACTATCCTTTCCTCTTATAGACTGAATTGATGTCCCTCATGATGAATTATTTTCTCTAACAATCTACCTTTTTAAATTCTTCAACTTCCATTGATGTGTACAAAGTAATCAATATGGATACAGCCTTTGGAATAATTCCATTTTAAATCTATTCTTTGCTGCAAAAGTAATTCCAATATTCATCTAGATAACCTTAGGAAATTCTCTAATTATTAGTACATCCATTACCCTTGAACTAATCTTTATCAAATCCTTAGTATTGGGTAAATAAGCTTCATGACCATCTCAATCCATATGGAAAGCAATTATAGTTGAAATCAAATAAACATGCACAATTTTCATTTATCTACAATCAACACATCATCTTTCTTTGTTAAGCTAAAATAAAACCCCCATAGTGAATGACTCACTTTTCTAATTTTTTTTACCTATTTAACTCTTTTGACATTATTTTGTATTGTGCTATCAATTTTAAAAGCCACCCTTAAAGTAATCTAAATTCAAAATCTGTTTCTCAGGATAATCTCAATAATTCTCTTTAGATACAAATTAGAAAATTCTTCAGTTACAAATTCACCTATTACCCTTAAATCAACTTTCATTGAATCACAATATCATCCAAATAACTTTTTACTCATCTTCAATCACAGATTATATAATTACAGCTGAAATCTAACTAGCATACATAATCTCACATTTAATCACTGTCTCTATCTTTCTCTATCTCCAAATATCCATACCTACCTTTTTTATATACTAATCTACAATGATACTATAGTTTCATACTTAATCAATTCCTAAAATAATACTATACTTCTTCTTAATTCAATGACTGTTATAATCTGCATATTATTCATATTGCTCTACTATCTTGAAATAAAATCTCATCACTAAATTTACTATCACAACATTTCAGCAGACATAGAAATACATGTACCATATCCTTAATAATGCAAATGTGTCATATATACGTAATGTATACTCACATAAATGATCATCAAGTCCAATTTGTGTTGCAATACCAATTCCCTTTTTCCTTACTCTCTTAGCTTCCACTTGGTTTACTACTAATTTGGAATATTTCCTTTTTTGTACCATTTTATTTATTTAGCTAAGATCTTTCAACAGTTTTCTTCAATGAACAATCTCTAAAGAAATGCCCCCGCTTACTATGCTAGTAGCAAACATCAAGTCTAAGACCCCAATAATTTTTTTGGATGAATTCTATCATAACTATTACATATTGAAACTGATGCACTACTCATAAATTTATTAGTGCCTTTTCGACCTTTAAGTCTTTTATATTCTCTGTTATATGTTTTTCCCATTAATAGACTAAACTGACTTACTTCACACCTTTTAAAACTAATTTGTTAAGAATTAGAAACTCTGGAGAATGGACTACCATTGTTTTGAGTTGAAATAGCAAGTCCACTAATAGTTTCCTTCTTTTTAGCTTGTAGAGCTTCTCTTCCTTTATAGTTTCTTAATCACGCAATGCAGCTTCTACTAAATCTCTATAAATTTATGATTTAATTATCCTTCTCTCTCTCTCTGATCTCTAAATTTAATCCTTTCTCAAGTCTTCTTTATTTTAACTCATCAGTTGTTATCTTTTTAGGAACATACTTTAATAATCTCTCAAATTGCACATAATAATTAACCACAAATAAATCATTTTGCATAACTTTTAGAATTCAATCTTCTTTCTATCTATGTATGCCTTTGAAATATATCTCTCTAAATGCTTTAAAGGAAAAATCTATTCACATCATGATCATCGGTACATTTTCACTTTCCAGTATTATCTTCCACTAGCCTAGGGCATCTTGCTCAAACAATGACACTGTATAACTAATTCTCCTTTCATCAGTACTTATTAATTCAATCTAAAATTCTTTTCATATTCTATAAGTGTTCTTTGTTATGGGAAATCACTAAGACTATAAATACCTTTTCACCTTACTCTCTCATTTTTCATAGTTCTCATTAACAGTGCTATCTACTAGCTCTTGACTCATTATTTTCATATTTAATTAATTCACTAATATGCAAGAACATACATCTTATGCAGGGATTATACATAGAAATTTATTCAAGCTCATAAAAAACATACATATGTATTTGTCCATAAATTAATTTTAATGACTCATTTAGACCGATGGGTTGAGCTTGGTGTCCTTCCATCCTGACATGTACAACACACATTAACTATATGTCATTTATGACTTATGCATGATATATCACGAATGCATTATATTTCATGTCCCGAGGAAATCTAATCTCTGCTTTGATACCACTTAATATAGCACCCTCAAGGTACTACATACACATGTCCCCAAAGTGAAAACAACACATGAATAAGAAAAATTTTCTTAATAGATAAGTTATATATAAAAGTATAAGTTTGTACAATATACATAAACTTTACAAATGTATCTTAAAACAATATAATCTTATTACAAAATCTCAAATGCCAAAATGTAAATGCTTATAAGGATGAAAATGTCGACACTAAGCTTGCTTATGACCTACGTGAACTCACGACATCAATACATTTCAAGCTCTATCTATCGATGCCTAAAAACCACAAATTGCAAAGGAATGAGCTTGTGACTCAATAAGAAATTATTAATATAATCATATGTATGATTTTTCTCAAGAACTAATTAAGGAAAATATATAAATAACATTGCTACACATCAAACGATCAACATTCAGCATAAAAGCTGCGCACGGACATGCCTAAGTTTATAAACTTAGCACACTGAACTCGTACGGTCATGTGAAAATCATGCACAGCTGTGCCTGAGGAGTACATTTGTGTTTTATATTTTATTGCTTTCAATTATTTAATTATTCCTCATATTACATGCAAATGGCTATTTTAATCCAAATAAGTTTCAAATTTTATAATTTAGTCAAAGTTTGTTTATTAAGTCCAATTTCATACAATTTAGTCCTTGATTACACACCATTCATCACAAATACAATTCATAACAATAATAAAAACAATAAAAATTAAAAAAACATTCAAAAAAGAGGAGGGAGGAGAAATGATTACAACCCTTTTACATGTAATAATTTTTTTAAAAAAAATAAATAAATACATTCTAAATTAAATATCCAAAATAATGGAAATAATCCATTATTAAACTGTTCTGCCATCACAAGGAAAAAAATTAGATCTCCAGAAAGAAGAAATCCTACAAAAATTAAAAAATTAAAAAATAAATAATAAGAAAATAAAAATTACTCCACTAGACATAGAGGCATGCGCCTCTGTGTCACAAAGGCGCACGCCTTTGTAGAGATAGGGCGGCGCCTCATCAGGGAAGGCGTCGCCCCTGATACAACGGTCAGAATTTTTAAAAAATGTACAAATCTATAGAGGCGTGTGCCTCTATGTGTTAGAGGCATGCACCTCTGTAAGACAAAGGCAGCACCTCTACACAGAGGCACACGCCTTCTGGTTTTCTGTAGAAACTTATTTATGCAAAATTCAATCTAAACAATCCAGTTATCTGATTAATACATCAGAAAAAAGGTCACAAACAATTCAAATTACTATAAAAATCAAAACCACATACCGCAATAACAAAAATTAAGAGCAATGGGAAGGAAATAAAAATTGAACTCAGATTAAAAAGAAGAAAAGACTTTTATTGTGAAGCTTGAATTGAAAATATTTTAGCCTTTAGATTGATTTTGAAACACCTTTTTGCTTCGAGAATGCTTGAAATCAGGGCCTCTTTGTTTGGTTTTTGTTTGTTTTTCGGATTTTGCTTCTCTTTGATTTTTTTTTCTTTTTATTTTCTTTTTGCTAAAAAATTCTCTCTGTTATCCAACCTCCTCTGAAGAGGTTCCAACCTCTTATTTATAGAGGAATAAACCTCTTTCAATGCTCATTAACACCCCATGTATGTATTAACTCATCTGTTGCAGAATGTGGAGCGATCCACGTTCTGTAATAAATTATTTTGTAATAGACAGTATAAAGGCACTACTTCTATGATGACAGAGGTGTACACCTCCATATAAAAGAGGTGTACGCCTCTCTTATGAAGAGGCGACACCTCTTTAGAAGAAAATTGGCTTTTTGGGCCATGTGGGCCGGCTTCTTGAGCTTGGTTTATTGGGTTATGGTCTGGTAGGTTTGGAAAGTGTTTGGGTTGGGATGTATTTGGGTTTCTCACAAATGGGCCAGAATCCAATTCCTTCACTGAGCTAGGCTTATCTATCATTTTCATCATTGGGCTTTTGCCTCGTGGGCCGGGCCAAAATCTTGTGTCCACAATAGGATAAAGAATTATTTCAGGATAGGGATGAGCCACGTATTAGTAAAGTTTTAGCTGAGAAAGTTGATAATACTGCTATTGAATATAGAAATGGTAAGGAAGGTGAGCATGCAAATATAGATGAAGGTGATGTACCTGCATTTACAGCTCAATGTCAGAATGTAAATATGAATGAGAATGTAAAAGGAGAGAAGACAGATGAAGAGGATGCAAAGGTTGAAGAGGAGGAAATGGAGAAAAAAAGGGATGATGAGATAAAAGAAGGGGATTATGAGATAAAAGAAGAGGCAGATGAAGGGAAAGATGATGCTGAGATTATAATGCCACAATAGAAGGTGAGATATAATGTGGATGATGATAATCCACCCTTTATTCTTAACATGACTTTTACTGATGCAAAGGAGGCTAGAGAAGCTTTAGCTAAGTATCTAGTAGCTAAAGGGCACGATTTAAAGTTGAAACCAAATGAGCATGTCAGAATAAGAGCAAAGTGTAAAGCTCCTGGTTGTTCATTTATGATTTTTATTTAAGATGGGAAAAAGGTGGAATGGCAGTAAAAACCTTACAGGCAAAGCATAATTGTCTTAGAGTATATAAAAATTCTAGAGCCACTACAAGTTTCCTAGCTAGCCAATTTAAACAAAAGATTTGTGCAAAACCTAAAATAAAGGTTAAGGACTTAATGAATAATGTTGAGTTGGATTTGAGATTTAATATTTCTTTTGTAAAATGTAAGAGGGCGAAGAAGTTAATAATGACTAAATTAGAGGGAAGTTATGTAGCTGAGTTCGCTTATTTAGAGGCTTATGCTGCTACTGTTAAAAGCACTAATCCAGGAAGCATAGCTGAGATTGAATTATGCAAAGAGTCTCTACAAGAAGGCAAGAGAGTATTTTGAAGAATCTTTATTTGCTTTGATGCATTGAGAAAGGTTAGAAGGCAGGGTGCAAACCTATCATAGATGTAGATGGGAGTTTATTAAGGGGAAAAGTTAAAAGACAAGTTTTGATTATTGTGGGAAAAGATGCTTCTGGCTAGATTTTTCCCATAGCTTGGGTAGTGACAGACAAAGAAAATAAAGTTAACCGGAAATGGTCCCTTCAATGGTTAGTGAAAAGAACTTGATATTGAAGACAATGGTAGCTCCATTACACTTATATCAAATATGTAAAAGGTTAAACGTGAACCACTTATTTTATGTTACATTTATATGTTATAGTAAATTGTTTATTGTTTAGTAGATTTTTAACATTTTTTTTAAATGTATAGGGACTATTGGAAGTTATTTTAGATGTTTTGCCCAATGCTGAACATATATGGCATACGAGACATATCTACGCCAATTGGTTAAAGAGATGGAATAGAGGAGAATTAAAGAAAAGGTTTTTGATATATGCTTGGTGGACATATGAAGAAGAATTCCAAGATAGTTTAAAGAGGTTAGGTAAAGTCAATAAGAAAGCTACTGAAGTTTTGGTGAAATATTCACCTTCAAAATGGTGTAGGGCCTACTTCAGTAGTAGGTACAAATCAGACATTGTTGACAATATTATGTCTGAATCATTCAATACAAGCACTTTAAATTCTAGATTTAAGCCAATTATGTCAATGTTAGATGACATAAGGTCAATGTTAGATGACATAAGGCATGATGCTATTACTAGGCTAGGAGAATACAAGCTATTTATTCAGAAGTGGAGTCCTCAGTGCATGGAAAGATTTCAAGAGAATATGTCTAATGCTTTTGGCTATGATGTGATTTTCAATGGTGATAAGGGATAAGGGATATGAGATTGTTAATGGAAGAGGTAGACATATAGTTTTTCTGAATAGAAGATTGTGTACATATAGAGGATGGAATCTTAATGGAATTCCATGCTCACATGAAATTTGTGCTCTAAATCATGCAAGGATAGATACCATGTCTCAGATTTCTATATGTTACCATAGATCAAGATGTGAAGCTTCATATGCATATATGATACAACCCATACCTGGAAATTAATTTATCAAATGTAGTGAATATGAACCTATTGAGCCTTCTCATGTGACCATAATGCTAGGAAGACCAAAACAAAAGAGGGTTAGAGCTAAGAATGAGGGCAGACAAGTCAGAAATCCAATGAAACTATCAAAACAAAATACTAGTGTCACCTATGGCAACTGTGGATGTGAGACCCGCAATACGTGGCCTCAATTTACTACAACACGTATCCTAATTAGAAAGAAAATAAATTATTTCAAGAACACAAACATATTCCATGCAACTTCACACTCATCACATAAGTATGCAATGCACAACAACATCAAATTCAACTACAAAACACATACTTATACAAATGTGGCTTAAAACTAATAGAGTATAAATTTTATGAATAAATTATATAATAGCCAAGTTGAAAAAACTTACATCCAAACCATTAAAACTCTTTATTATGAGTCTAGTTTCATTTTCAATTTGAATCACATAATTTGGAAATGTACAAAATTAGTTATGAGGTTTTGAACACATAAAGGTCATACATGGTAATTTCAAAGCAAAGTGAGCAATAAAAAGTCCAGCCATACTTGACTATTATAAAGGTGGATTTTGGAAATTTTTAAAATATAAAGTTGTAAAGGACTCCTTAAGGTTTCCATATCTTCAAATCAAACCTCATTTGGAGTTCTATAACTCAAATTATGGTCAAAATACTAAAATTCTGAAAATAGGCCGCGCATGGTCGTGCGAGGAAAGCACACGGCCGTGCGCCATCGCCTGAGAGCTCGGATTCCAGACCTCTGGGACCGCACGGCTGTGATGCCTTGGCACATGGTTGTGCACCAGCACCTGAGAGCTCTAATTTCTCAGCTTTATGTCCACACGGCCGTGCTATCTTGGCACACGGCCGTGTCTGAAGGTCTACGTGCATGGCCTACAGACCATGTCACACTCTATCGACCATAACTCCCTCTACAGAACTCAGATTTGAGTGATTTAAAATGATATGGAAAGCTAATTCAGAGGGCTACAACTTTCATGAAGACACATAGGCTGAATTATGGATTGACTAAAATGCCCTTAAAACAGGTTTTGATGTCAAAACACATATTAAATCTCTTTACAAATAACACTTTCATATACACAACTCCATAATCCATACTTATATGTATACATAATATAGTGCATGCTTATCACACACATATATATGTACCAACTACTCTATCAAATAATATGCATATAATACAATCATAATATCTGTAAGAATTTCTCAATTCATGTATATATATATAGACATCACAAGACATTGTTCCAGTGCACATCACTTAGTGCAATTTCAATATTAACATTACCTAACGATATATATATTGTGTAATTTAATTATTTTAATTATTATTTTTTTATTTTGTTCTATTTCTATTTTATGTACTAAATTTTATTTTTTTTGTAGGTTTTTTTAGGGATTAATCTATATTTTTAGTTTTCAGACGGAGAACTTGGCAATGATAACATGGCTGTTGCAATTTTAAAATTAATTTATTTATTTTAGGATTTTTATATTGTTAAATTTTTAATTTTTATGTGCGAAAAAGGATTGTAATATTTTCTCCTTCCTCTATTTCTTTCCATGCATTTTTTTTAATTTATTTATTTTGTTTAAGTTTTTGTTACCTGTGAATGAATGTTAAATGTAATGGATATATGTTGTAGATCAAATTTAATTGCATGCAAAGTAGACTAATTAACAAACTTGGACCTAATCGTAAAAATTGAAACTTGTTTGGAGACAGTTGCAATTTGCATGTTAATAAAGAAGTAATTAAATAATTAAAAATAATACAACATAAAACACAAATGCAGGCTGATCAGAAGGTCAAGTGGGCATTTCAAAAGCTCATACCCTGTTTCCGGAGTCTCTGAGGACGGCTACTGGGCTCCCTCCATGGGATCTAGTTGTTGTACAGTCTATCTCAAATTTCATCCGGATTTCGGCCCAACTCATAACAACAATTTCTTTCATTTTCGTCCTCTACTAATAATTAAATAATGTCAAGAGATTTTTGGCATTTATTTATCACTAAAGGTAATTTATTAATATCTCCTGAGATTTATTCTAATATACTAGTTCGTTTTTGTATTTCAAAAAATTAACTAAATATTTCCTCAGTTTTGATTTTATTAACTATTTCCCCTTTTGCTAACTAAATACTCCCTCATGTTTAAAATAAAAATATCAAACCTGAGGGGGTATTTAGTTAGCGGAATAGGAAAATAATTAATAAAATCAAATCTGAATGAGTTATTAATTGATTTTTAAAAATATAAGGACGGACTAGTATATTTGGCCAAACCTCGGGAGTATTAGTAAATTACCCTAACAGTAAATATAATTGTTGGAATTCTATGGTCATGTTACTTTCTTTAATATGGCCATATGAAATGATATAAATAATAAGGGTTATCCTCTTTTTTTCCCATAAATATTTTTACATCATATTTTAGAGGAATGTTAAGAACACTCACTTTGAACACTCTCTTTTGACACTTACTTTATTATTGGTCCATTTCATCACTTTTATTATAAAAAAAACTGATTATCTTTGTTATAGATAAACTAAAAGATTATTTTCCATAATAAATTTATATTTTATTTACCTATATTGATGGTAATAAGATTTTGTAATAAAAAAAAATTAATGAATTTAACCAATGAGAAAGTAATTATTAGTGTCCAAAGTGAGTGTTGCTAACATTTCTTCATATTTTATTGTGATATTTTAGATTTTAATCAATTGATTATGCCTCTACTTTTCTTGCATTAAATTTCTTAATAGTATTTGCACATGGAAGTAGGTGAAATTATTTAACTAGTAGTTAAGTGATTAAATAAAAGTTTTTTTTTTTTTTTTTTTTTTTTTGCCAAATTGTAAACTTTCATCGATTAAAAAAGGCCAGAAGCCCAGTACAAGCAAATGACAAATAAGCTCAAAAAAACAAGCAACAGTAAACCCTAGCAAAGAAAATAGATGTTTCTAGATAAAACAGTCTTTTGCAATTCTCTTACGCATTGAACGCTGCTATCTCCACTCTCCAGTGCTCACGCAATGACAATATTCCAGCTGCATTCTTGTGCATATTTGCATGTAATAAGGATAACAATTTGAACAAAAGTGATGTCAATTTTAACTATTGATTGAATAAAGAAGGGAGACGTAGAATAGATTCTACTCAAGGCAATTAAGCTAACTGAACTCCCTCAATACACCATTACATTCAGATTGCAACTCCATTGATTATTAAAAATAAGCTTTATAAAACTCAATAATGGAAATCATCTAAAGTTTGATACTAAACTTTGAGATATGAAACCACCATCACAAAAATCAATTTCTATTTTCAAACAGTAATGGTAAAATATACCAAGTATTACTTCTAGCAAAAAGGGAAGAAAACATCCCTAGCAAAAAGGCAGCGAACATCCCTAACAAAAAAAAAGATTAAACCCAGATATACTAAAAATATATTTAAAAAAAAAAAGAGGTAGTTGCTGGCCAAAAAAGGCCAACAACACCCAAATAGTATTTTTACAGGGAAGCTTCTGCTAAGTGAAAAGAAAGGAAAAGAAAAAAACAAAAACAAGTTGAGTAAAACGCCTAACTTCTTAGTATAAAAGTTAAATTATTAAAATCTATCAATCCATTATTTAATCTAAAATTTTTTTAAATTTCAGACTAAAGAAATTATATATGTGGGTTTGAAATATAGTCAAAATTTATGATCTTGATTTATAAATATATGCAATATAATTAGGAGAACATTAAACTTTTAATATCATTGAAGTTAAAATTAAGGAGAAAAAATTCGTTCCATCTATCCAATTCACATTGTAAAACAAACAAACGTTTAACTTTGACTATTCTTGATTATGTTTAATATTTTAGTATTGTTTTGGGTGGAAATTTAAGGGGTTTTTTTTCATGAAAATGATATTCATTTTCATTAATTTTGAAGGAGTTATATTTTCAATTTTATTTTGTGAAGGTATCAAACAATAATCTTCACTATTCAGTTAGGATTTTATGCTTTTTAATTGTAATAGTATTTATTTTATTTTTAATCAAAATATACTTTTATTTTTAATAAACAAATATATGATTTTATATCAAAAAGAATTTGCTATGGAAGTTCATAAAATCAGATTCATTTATAGACTAAAAATTAATTGTGAATATAGTGAATTGCATTTGCCAATTTTAAATGCTTCATTAACATTTGAAGAATTTTTTTTTGAAACGAAACATTTGAAGAATATTAAATACAACTTTTTGCATTCTATATTTCTTAAATGTGATTGTTGTACTTATATTTTGTTTAAAAATATAGTGTCAACATTCTATTAATGGAATATTCATCTTTTTTATATATATAAAAAAAACTATTAATAATATAATATGCTAAAGAAAACATTAAAGTCCTTATAATTCACCCAACTTATTAAGAAGCCAAACCCCAGACGCAAAGGATTGATAATTAAAAAACGACATAAATGGAGAATAGACCGAAAAATATATAGATGCCAATCTTTATCAACTGATATTTTCATTGGCCAAATAATATAAGATTCTTAAAGACAATTACATTAAACAAATTAAAGTGACAAATTAAGTATTTATTCCTCTTTGAAACAGAATTAAAATTTGATTGGCACATAAAAGATTCTTAATTTGGTATTATATGTTTATATATAGGGTCCATTGATGCCATTTGCGTACAAGCCACTGTGTGCATGTCAATTTCTGGAAAATTGGAGATGGGTTAACTCATAAATCTTTCTGCAAAGTCATCATAATTTTGAAGAATAATGACAATATAGTTGTAAATTGCCCAATGTGTTTGGATTCTTGAATCTTGATAGAATCTTAGATTAGAATCTTGGACAAGTTAGTAGAAACTTGCAAAAAGTGTACAAGTTACAAATTAACTTCTTTCCCTATCCAATTTGTTCTTTGTTCAATTACCAAATATAGGTTATTAAAACCCCCCACATATATATACATTAAGTGCTTCTATACAATCATAAGATCAATGCTTAATTAGTGTTTGTAGCTTCATCTGGTCTATTTTCACAAAAGGCAAAAACTGTTTCTTGAAGAAATATAATTTGTACGTTGGAAAATATCTTTCAGAGAGAAAAATAATTACTTATTAACATAATTTCTAGCTAAAAAAGGGAAGATAATATTTAAGTCAAAGTGGTGGTTACAACTTGAATTTGTTGGTAAACTTAACAATCTTCAATTCAAGGATTGCAAATGATAAAAACAACATATACTTGTTTAATCTTATAAACTCATTTTTTTTTTAAAAAAAAAAAAAAAGCAGTTGAAGGGTATGCTATATTTGGAAGCAGTGATCTAATCTTATCTAATTAACATGATAACAATTAAAAAGCGTATTGATTAGATGATGGAATTAAACTTTGATATATAATATATAAAACATTGGATTTCTTTTTTTTTTTTTTCTAAACACTAATGATATCATTCAAACAATAATAACAATCTGTTTATATATTAATCAACAATAATTTCTTTTTCTGATCTCTCACATTAGTTTATTATATCAAAAATGAAATTTTATCTAATTAATCTCATCCAATTAACAATACAAAAGCAAAATGGTGAAATTAGACCGTGATACATAAAATCCAACAGATTTGAAACTTTTTTTTATATGCAAATGATCATTCAAATGGCAATAATACATGCGGTTAAATTTATTTTTGAGTGATTTTACAGGTGCACTTTCTTATATCAGGAATTAATTAAATTGCAAAATGCTTCCCATGTGGCCAAACCCTAATTATTGACAAAAAAAAATTGAGTACTTTCCCTAATCTAATTTATTGGTAAAGATTATTTGAATATGTATATAGATATACATGATAAAATTATTGTCTCAATCACTTTCAAGCGTGATATATATAGCTAAGATGCTAAACAAGTTGAAATTGGTTATGATGATATAGCTGGAGATAGTTGTTTTGGTGATGCATTGTGAATTAAAGTTGTTTAGTATACTATTTTATTGCTGATGCAATTGTGTGTAATGCATCATACGTTCAAACATACCCAATTTGTAAGTATATATTTATGTTTTTATTTTGGGAAAACAAACAAACCAACAAAGCGTGTGCAGCTTGTTCAAAAAGTATATATGAACTAAAAAATTAGCAAAACTTGGGTAAATTAATGTGTACATTAAACAATTAATAAATTTCCTTTTGCTTTTGGTGAGATTTTAGACAATAATTCAAACACGGTTCAAGAGAAGGGAAAAAAAAAAAAAAAAAAAAGAAATTGAAAGCAGCCTTTATGTTTGAATGATCTCAAATTGGTTGTTATTTAATTGACGCCTCCTCTTGTTAGGCAGGCTTTGAACTACTAGTTACCTCTTCTCCTTTGAAGTTTCTGTGATTTCTTCTTTTAATTTTTTTGGTGCATGATAAATTTTTCCGAATAAAATTATGTGAAATATATCATAATATAATAAGTGAAACTCTATGTGCATATTCAACATATGCACATACAATCAATCATCAATAACAAATCTAATTGAAATATTAGTTCAATTGATAAGTAATTTTATTTTTCTAACTTATTAATCATAGTTTTGTTTCTTATGTATAAATTTTTTAATTTTTGATGGTTAAACATCATTTTTTTTATTAAGTGAAATTAGGATATGAATTTAATGCACTCTCAAAAGTTAATTTGCAATATATATATATATATATATAT
>CATIWO010449290.1:0-10295 GCA_949673435.1 Macaranga tanarius
ATTTAAAATAAATTATTTACTAAATAATTTATTATAAAATTATGATTTTTTGTAATAATATATTTTTAAAATATTTAAATGAATAAAAATTTATATATTGTATATTTAAAATTAAATTATTAATACATTAAAATTACGAGCTGGCTCGCAAGCTCTTATTCGAGCTTGTTCACGAGCTTTGTATAGTTTGAGCTCAGCTCATTTATTAAACGAGTTTCAATATACGAACTCGAACGAGCTTTTAACGAGTTGAACGCCGAGCAGCTCGCGAACGGCTCGGCTCATTTACACCCCTAGATTTAAGGAGTTCGGATTATCAACAATCCTACGTCTCCACCTAACTTTTTTCCAAGTTAGAATTTTCAACACCCATACCAATCTTATTACTAGATTGTATTACAACAAGATGAGTTGTTGTAGCTCAACTCAAACTATACAATAAGAGTATTTTTCTTGGCTCAATACAAAACCAACAACAAGAGTTTTGAAGGCTTACTCCAAAACCTTTACAATCAATGTGTTTTGATGTCGCTCAACACAACATCAACAAGAGATATCACCTCAATACCCAAAGCTTTAATTCCCAAAGAAAGAGTAGAAGGAGGAGTACTTATCTTTACACATAAACCCAACTCTCTTAACAATAATATAAAAGATTATACAAAAATTTAATGAGCACAAATGATGATGTAGAATTAGAGAGAATGGAAATTGGCAAACTCTAATATGTTTTTGACATTTATATTTATAGGGGAAGCCAAAAACTAGCTGTTAGAAAAATAGTAGAAATTGTCCACAGCAAATCCCCTTTATTTGTGCATCAAAATCAATATTTTTTGAGCTGTTAGATGGCCCCTCACGAGCTGGGATTGGCCCTCATAACCATAAGCATCAGAAATATATCCGTTGGTGTATTTTTTACCATTGGTAGTGACGCTTATGAGCTGGGGACTGACCCTTATGACCGTGAGGGTTGCTGCCCTCTGTTCCTTCCTTTAAATTTTTGGAGCAGCAGACCATGAGCGTCAGAGCCTGGATTATGAGCGTAGATGTGTGGCTCGTAAGCGTTGCTGCCTTCTTATAAAACTTGACATAACATTCATATTTTAGCTCTGAATGACCCGAAACTTGGTGTGCACCTCCATGGGTCTTAAAGGAACATTTTGAGGGACTTTATAAGAGATTAATGTAGCTTTAAATCACCCAAAAACATGCTCCAACATTTGGAAGCATATTTATGATGTTTTGGGGACTTGTTTGAGTTTCAATCATCAATGCACATTGTCCTTAACATTTGAGCACAACCTAGCTTATATTCACACTTTAAATGAAAACATTAGATAATTAAAATTGTTTGTTAAAATTAAAAGTAAGTTTAGATTGATGATCATGTAAATGTCCAACAATCTTCCCCTTTTTGACTTTAATAAATAATTTTAGATGGGAGAAAAATAAACAAGGTGTACATGTATGATTAAAGAATATTCATTTACTCCCCCTCAATGTGTGAATCATATACTTAAATATAGACTCAAAATATACTAAGGATAAACTAAAATTATACAATACTTAAAATCATATGCACTTTCCATATATTGTATTTAGCTATGTTCAAAAGGAATTTGTGCACATATGAGTGATCTTCAAATGTAACTTCCCCTTAGAAAATGCATATATCACTTTCTATTGTTATTAAAAAGGTACACATATTTCTCCCCCTTTGTCAAAGTACAAAAAAAAGGAATCAAGCAATAGAAATAAACTACACAATAAGTAAGAACAATAGATATTTCATTGAATAAAAAGGAGACAAGTACAAAAAATGTAAGTCCTAATAATCTTTGATGGCAATGCAACATGACAAGTGCATAGAAATAAACTTAAAACATGAAATATGAAAAGTAAAACATAAAGACTAAGAAAAGCCAAAATTCAAGGATCTTGAGGGGGAGGTGGTGGATGAGTGAAGGGGGCATATTGGCATTCATAGCCTTGCCTATGGTAGAGATAGTGCACATCATATTCAAGGTGATCAATACGAGAGTCAAAATGAGTTTACAAATGATCAAGCCTTGAGTTGAAGTTAGTTTCTACCAAAGAAAATCTATCAAAAATTTGTCCAACCCATGGAGGAGTTTCATCTTAAGCTTGAGGACCGCTTGATGATCCTTCTCCTCTAGTTCTTTTCCTTTGAGGAGGTTGTGCCATGGGAGCTCCTTCATCTTCTTGAACTAGATATTGCTCAATTTGCTCAAACACATCCTTTTTTTGAACTTCTTCTACTTCTTCATCTTTACAATACCAAAGAGTATTGACCTTTTTGAAAAGCTTGCAATGTTTGATGAAGGTATTGTCAAGAAGAATAGAAGGAATGGAATCAAAGGTAGAAGTATTGATTCAAAAATGTTGAGCAATCTTAGTGATAAAAGCACCAATACATATGTTTCCTGAAATACTATCACTTATCAACCAAAACTTCCATTGAAGGAGTCTCCCCATCTCAATTCTTGTTTCATTTACCATGCAATGTAGAATGAAGAGATCATATGAAGAGATCATCAAAAGAGATGGATTCATGGCTTAGGCCTCTTACATTGATAGAGAAGGCAAGAAACCTTTGAATATACCAAAGGGTTTTGGATTTGAGAGAAGAAGATTTTGTGTGACCCAAAATAAAATTAAAAGCATTTAGTTTATAATTTGCTACCCAAAAGTTATTTGGAGACCATTAGGAGGTGACTTAATTTAGGCCTCCAATTATAAAACTACAAATAGAGTCAAAATCTTGAGAGATTAGGAATCTATCTCTCCCTCCAAGTCTAAATCTCATCCTATATAGAGGATTGTGTTCATCTAAATGATGAGTTCTCAAGCAAAAGGTAGCAAGGAATTTAACAACTAAAGAAGGAAAGGTTGGAAGAAAATTAAAGGCTAGTTGGAAAAGCCCTACCCTTTCAAGCAAAGTTTGGACTTCTTCAAAAGCAGCAAGTTGTTGAAGAGATTCTTGAGACATGAATCTTGAAGGAATTAGAGTCCTTTGAGTGAACTCTTACATTCTTTGCCTTATTTGTGAGCTAGAGTATGAAATTGGGGGTGTTTTTCTAGGTTATTCCTTTGTAGCTCTTCTAGGAGTGGATAATAAAAAAGCTTCATGACATGAGCTTTTCTTGGGTGCCATGAAAGACTTAAAGGAAGAAAATTTGGCAAGAAAGGAAATAATATAGCAAGAATAATATAGTGAAGAAAATGTGTAAAGAAGGGATTGATTTGAGTAATGTAGAGAAATGATATAGGAAGAATAATTATATGAAAAACATTTGAGTATTTATAGCCAAAAAGGATTGATTTTGATCATTGGATCAAAAATGATCAAAGGTGGACATGATGGGACCGTTAAAATGTTGAACAATCCAAAAAAAATTTCCAACGGCTAGGTATAGGGCGACGCTCACGAGTGCAGCGCGACCCTCACGAGCTGGCTCGCTCATGAGCGTTACTGCTGAAGCAGCCAAGTACCAACGGTCATGAGCGCTAATTACCGTTTGATCCTTAAGCTTTTGAAAGCTTTGCAATTGAGTCGCAAACTTGTTTCAATTAAGTCCTTCGGGACTAAATTGGCAAAATTAAAAACTTTTATTTAAAAAACATTTTTTAAAAAATAAATAAAATATTTTTAAATCATGTAACTGCCAAGGATCACTAAGACATAAAATTAAATTTTTTTTAAATAATTAATTATTTGAATTAATTTCAACAATTAATTATTTATTAGCATTAAAATAAACTAATTAATCCACATAATATTCAAATTTAATGCTGTAAAATCATAGTTAATTGCTCAATGCCAACTAAAATATATGGACAATAAAAAAATTATTGAAGCATGTCAAACAAATAAATAAGCCAAATAATCACCAAAGAAATCAATTAAGATATATCAAAAATAAATTAATACATGCTTGAACCATCCAACATACCAAGCTCTTGCCTAATAAAATTGAATCTCTCTTCATTGAGAGGCTTGGTAAAAATGTTAGCTAATTGATGATTTATGTCAATAAATACAAGTTCAATATCACCATGTAATTCATGATCACACAAGAAATGATGTCTAATATCTATATGTTTAGTCCTAGAGTATTAAATGAGATTTTTGCTCAAATTAATAGCACTTGTATTATCACATTTAATTGGAATATGATCAATTTCAATGCCATAGTCCAAGAGTTGTTGTTTTTGCCAAAGAACTTGTGAACAACAATAACTAACCACTACATACTCGGCTTCGACCGTGGATAAGGCTACCGAAACTTATTTCTTACTAAACCAAGAAACTAGACATTGTTCTAAGAATTGACAAGTTCCAGAAGTGCTTATTCTATCGAATAAACTACCCAACAAATCCGCATCCGAATAACTAATCAAGGCAAATGATGGATTCCTAGGATACCAAAGTCCTAAATGCAATGTTCCACTAAAATATTTTATGATACGTTTAATGGCATTCAAATATGATTCCTTAGGACATGATTAGAATCTTGCACACAAGCATGTAGCAAATATTATATCGGGTCTACTAGCGGTTAAGTAAATGAGGGATCCAATCATACCTCTAAATTTCTTTTCAACAACCGGTTTGCCACTTTCATCCTTAGTTAGCTTGGTGGTGGTACTTATTGGAGTTTTGCTTGGTTTAGCTCCATCCATCCCAAACTTTTTCAGGATGTCTCTAGTATACTTTGCTTGGTTGATGAAGATTCCATCCTTGCATTGCTTGATTTGAAGTCCAAGGAAGAATTTGAGCTCACCCATCATGCTCATCTCAAATTCACCTTGCATTATCTTAGTAAAATCCTCATACAAGCAATGGTTAGTAGCACCAAATATAATATCATCAACATATATTTGCACAATTAACAAATCATTGTTGAATTTCTTAATGAAAAAGTATAGTATCAACCTTTCCTTTTGAGAACCCCATCTTTAATAGGAAGCTACTTAACCTTTCATATCAAGCTCTAGGAGCTTGTTTCAATCCATAAAATGCTTTAGTTAATTTAAAAATATGATTAGGATAATTGTGATTTTAAAAACTGAGAGGTTGTTCAACATACACCTCCTCTTAAATATAACCATTCAAAATTGCACTCTTCACATCCATTTGAAATAACTTAAAATCCATATAAGAAGCAAATGCAAATAACATTCTAATGGCCTCTAACCTTGCAACGGGGTAAAGGTTTTATCATAATCAATACCTTCCTCTTGATTATAACCTTTGGCCACTAATCTTGCTTTATTCCTAGTAATGACACCTTGTTCATCCAATTTGTTTCTATAAACCCATTTGGTGCTAATAATAGGATGGTTCTTGGGTCTAGAAACTAGGTTCCAAATCTTATTTCTCTCAAATTGATTAAGTTCCTCTTACATAGCAAGTACCCAATATTCATCTTCCAAAGCCTCATTAATAGACTTTGGCTTAATTTGAAAAATAAAAGCAAGATTAACTAAAGGTTTAAAGGAAGATCTAGTGGTTACCCTTTTTGATGTATCACCCATAATTAGATCCTTAGGATGATCTTTTTTGTAGTGCCAATCTTTTGGAAGCTCCATCCTTGGTGAGAATGCTTCTTGAACTTCCTCTTTTGATGCTTCTCCTTATTCTAATGATCTTGATGCACTATTGTCCTTCAAGTTTATGTCCATGAAATCACCTACAAAGTCATCAACAACAACATAATCCTTTCTCAGATCAAATGGGTTAGATTTATAAAAAATAATATGCATGGACTCTTCAACTACTAAAGTTATTTTATTAAAAATTCTATATGCTTTGCTAGAGGTGGAATAGCCTAGGAAAATTCCTTCATCGTCTTTAGAATCAAATTTCCTAAGATTATCCTTGGTGTTCAATATAAAGCATTTGTAACTAAATACTCTAAGATATAAAATTTTTAGTTTTCTTCCATGCCATATCTCATAATAAGTTTTATTCAAAATAGGTCTTTTAAAAATTCTATTTGAAATATAGCATGCGGTATTGACGGCTTCTGCCTAAAAATACAATGGCAATTTATATTCATGGAGCATAGTTCTAGCCATCTCTACCAATGTTCTATTCTTCCTCTCAACTACCTCATTTTATTGAGGTATTCTAGGTAAAGAATAATTATGTGAAATACCATTTTCATTGTAAAAGGATTTAAATAATTCATTTTGAAATTCAGTCCCATGGTCACTTCTAATGCTAATTATGCAAAAACCTTTTTTTATTTTGAACTCCTTTTGCAAAGTTTTTGAAAGCATCAAATGCATCATTCTTATGGGCTAGAAAGCATACCTAAGTGTATCTAGAGTAATCATCAATAAGCACATATGCATAATGCATTCCACCTAAGCTAGCAACTCTAGTTGGTCCAAACAAATCCATGTGAATTAATTTTAATGGCTTAGAGGTTGACCCTCTATTTTTGAGTTTAAATAAAGACTTAGTTTATTTTCCCATTTGACAAGCATCACATATCTTGTCTTTATTGAACTTGAGTTTGGGTAACTCATTCACAAGTTCTTTACTACCAAGTTCATTAATTAAATCAAAACTAGCATATCCTAATCTTCTATGCCATATCCATATGTCATGGGAAATAGATAACCAATATTTATGTTCAATATTGCAAATTTCATTTAAATTAATCATATAAATATTTTCTAGTCTTTCACCCTTAAAGATTACTTTGTCATTACTAAGGTTACTAACAAAGCAATTTTTAGGATAAAATGTTAATTTATTTCCCATATCACACAATTGACTTATACTAAGTAAATTATGCTTTAAGCCATTAACAAGTAATACTTTATGAATAGAAAGAGTTTTATAATTACCTACTTGACCAATTCCCACAATCTTTTCTTTTGCATTATCTCCAAATGTGACATTGCCACCATTCTTAGCCTCAAGGGAAATTAATTGATCTTTGTCTCCCGTCATATGCCTTGAACATCCACTATCTAAGTACCATTGGCTCTTGCCTTTAGTAGATTTCAAGCATACCTCATTGTCTTTAAGAGCCATTAAGCAAAGGTTGGCAACTTCTTGGTTGTCCTCCTCCTTTTTCGAATCGGATGAGTCATCCCAAGGAGCTTTAAATGCCTTCTTTTTCTCCTTAGCTCCCTTGCTCTTGAATTTGAGCTTTGGACACTCACTTCGAATGTGTCTCAGTTTCTTGCATTCATAGCAAGTGACTTCCTTCGATTTCTTTACCTCATTTTTCTTGAAGTCTCTTTACCTTGATAAGTTTTTCTTTCTCAAGTATTTTTTGAAGCCTCTAGTGAGCATTGCTAGTTCATCATCTTCCTCACTAGAGCTATTAAGGCTCTCCTCTTTACTTTCCTCTTGAGTAGCTTTCAAAGCAATCCCCTTATTTCATTCTTGTTTTTCTTATTTTTCTCCTTCCCTTTACTTAAGGGTAAGCTCATGGGTAAGTTGCTTACCAATAAGTATGTTGGTTGAAAGCTTGGAGAGGTCATTTGATTCTTTAATTGAAGTGACTCTTGACTCCCATTCCTTCTTGGGCAGCACTCTTAGAATTTTGGTGTCGACATCTTCTTTTGAGTAGTGCTTGCCTAGCTTCCTCAAGGTGGTGAGTAGAGCATTCAGCCTATTGATCATTTCAGTGATGCTTTCATGAGTTTTCATCTTGAATAGCTCATATTCATAGACATAGAGCTGCACCTTTTTGCTCCTCACTTGGATGTTGCCTTTATAGTGATTCTCTAGTGTCTCCTATATTTCTTTTACAGAGACACAATGTTGCACTTTCCTCCTTCTTCTCTAGACATGGAAGCAAGTAGGAGGGTCATAGCTTTTTTATTCTTGTAATTGTCCTCATTTTGTTGAGTGCTCCATTTGGTTCTATTAATCAAAACCTACACATTTTCAACATTTTCGGTTGGGGGATTCCAACCTTGAAGAATAATCTCTTATAATCTAATGGGATCACTATCAAGATATAACTCTATTTTAAACTTCCAATGAGGATAGTCATTGCCATCAAAGAAAGGTCTAAGTGATTGAAAATTTAAAAATTCACTTCCCATGATCTTTAATTCTAGCAATTAAGTTCCTAGAATTAAGGCTTTAATACCAATTGAAAAGCCCTAGAGGGGGGGGGGTGAATTGGGTGATTAAAAAAATTAATGAAGAAACAAAAAGTATGCCAAAAATTTAAGCCACAACACAAGTGATTTAAAAAGTTTGGATTATTAACAATCCTACGTCTCTACCCAACTTTTTTCTAAGTTAGGATTTTCAACACCCACACCAATCTTATTACTAGATTGTATTACAACAAGATGAATTTTTGTAGCTCAACTCAAACTATACAACAAGAGAGTTTTTCTTGGCTCAATATAAAACCAATAACAAGAGTTTTGAAGGCTTACTCCAAAACCTTTACAATCAATGTGTTTTAATGTAGCTCAACATAACATCAACAAGAGATAGTACCTCACTACCCAAAGCTTTAATTCCCAAAGAAAGAGTAGAATGAGGAGTACCTATCTCTACACATAAACCCAACTCTCTTAACAATAATATAAAAGATTATACAAAAATTTATGAGCACAAATGATAATGTAGAATTAGAGAGAATGGAAATTGGCAAACTCTAACAAGTTTTTGACATCTCTATTTATAGGGGAAGCCAAAAACTAGCTATTAGAAACATGGTAGAAATTGTCTACAACAAATCCCCTTTATTTATGCTTCAAAATCAACATTTTTTAAGCTATCAGATGGCCCCTCACGAGTTGGGATTAACCCTCACGACCATGAGCATCAGAAATATATATGTTGGTGCATTTTTGACCATTGGTGGTGATGCTCACGAGCTGGGGACTGACCCTCATGACCGTGAGGGTCGCTGCCCTCTGCTCTTTCTTTTCAATTTTTGGAGCAGTAAACCATGAGCATCAGAGCCTGGATCATGAGCGTAGATGTCTGGCTCATGAGCGTTGCTGCCTTCTTACATAACTTTCATATTTTAGCTCTGAATGACCCAAAAATTGGTGTGCATTCTATGGGTCTTAAAGGAACATTTTGAAGGACTTTGTAAGAGATTAATGTAGCTTTAAATCACCCAAAAACATGCTCCAACATTTGGAATCATATTTATGATGTTTTGGGGACTTGTTTGAGTTTCAACCATCAATACACATTGTCCTTAACATTTGAGCACAACCTAGCTTATATTCACACTTTAAATGAAAACATTAGATAATCAAAATTGTTTGTTAAAATCAAAATCAAGGTTTAAATTATTGTCCAACAGTAATTATGTTCTATGGTTCTTGTGGATCTATATTAAGCATTCATTTTTATTTGGGTAGTCATGATATCTATGCTGGGGGTCACTCACGACTTATGGGAACTAAATGTGATTAATTGGAATTTTCACATTTGGTATGGAAAGGTGTGTCCATAATATTAAGTGTTAATATTATTTTCCATTACCATTTAGACTTGAACCTAGTAAGTCATACATACAAGAGTTGTACTTGTGGAGATTAATATTAATTTGATTATTAATTAAAAAGTTTAATTAATCAATTAAATTAATTGAATTAGTTTTATGCGTATGCAGGGATCTAACATATCCCGAAATCTAAATTCAAAAATTGGGACTTAATTGTAATTAAAGAAATATTAATTTGGACTTGATTTAATATGTAATATTAAGTTCAAGGACTAGATTAATATTTACCTCCAAATACATTAAAATATAGGCCATGAGATGGACCATATATGTTAATAAAGATGGGCTATGAGATGGACCATATATGTTAATAAAGATGGGCCATGAGATGGACTATAAATATTCATCAAGATGGACTTGAAATGGACTTAGGATGGGGCTATATTTAAAGAGTTTAAATAAGCCCATAAGTTGTCTAGTTTATTATAGAGTAGGCCTTCTTTAAGTGTAGAGAAGCCCATATGCCCATAACCTTAGCCCAACTCAACAAGGGTTAATGAGGTCAAAGGCTAAAGTTATCTGTCACACCCAGATTCATAACCATCCACATAGTCACAAACATATAAACATATGTGATTTAAGAATAACTTTCCTCAAATGTACTCATTTATAAAATACGAAGACTCATATCAGTATTCAATGTTTAACATTTCACATATATTAGCGTATAACAACGTCTACACAAACATCATATAAATATACTGTCATGAAATGCAGGATGAAAGTTGGATGTACCAAACTCGTTTCAGCCCACCTATG
>CATIWO010449389.1:0-16544 GCA_949673435.1 Macaranga tanarius
ATTAATTAAAAAAGAGAAAAGAAAAAAGAAAAGAAAAAGAAAATCAAGAGAAAAAATAAAAAAAAAGAAAAAGAAAAAATGAGAAATAGAAAAAAGTAAGAAAATAAAAAAATAAAAAAATGCATCTCACATAACAAAAAAGGTAAAAGTGAAAAAGAAAAAGAAAAAGGGGCACATATGAAAATAAAAGGGGCATGGTCAAAAAGAGGGGTGATATTTTTGTAAATGACTTAAAAAAAGAACTATTTTTGTAATTTTCTCTTTAAGTAGAGCCATGTAACAAGCCAAATATCCATTTCATGGGCAGAAATAATACACTGGATGATGATTCAATAAGCTCATGCTATAGTGTTATATATAGAAGCATATCGTATCATCATAAGGGAAAAAAGACCAAGCAAACAAAAGTACGTCAATAATACAGAATCAAGGTGCATGCACATTTCCACAAGTGCCCTACCTTTACCAGTAATTGTAGAATCCTTAACTTGAAGGCAGACTATAAATGCTAGAGCAACTTTGAAAGTTAAAAAAAAAAAAAATTCACCACCAAAAAATTCACCCAGTAAAGACTACTTAAGAAATCAAAATCAGTAATGTTGTAAAAATTAGAGAAAGACCGTGAAAAGTTAATTATTATATGTATATAATTTTTGAAAAGTAACATAATTTTGCTAAAACTTGATCAAAATCACTGTATTAAGGAAAATAAAAGTTGTAGGGCATAACTAACTAATACAAGCATGATGTAAACCAAATAACTGTTGAAGGGTAGTTCAGTGATGAGAATCAAAGTCAGCGAAGGGGGTTAAAGGATCCTTTACAAGGAATTGGTGGTCCAATATCAAGAAATCGAGTCAAACATGCCAACATGGCACTTTCAAAGTTGATCTACAACCTTCTAGCTAAGGAAAGTATGAATTTTGAAGATGTCAAAGTTGAGGAAGCATCCCCAAGACTTGTCAATGTGTTTTTGGTGAGTTTTAAAGGCTTTGAAAAAGTTTCGAAATAACACGCCCGTGTTTCGATTCACATGGCCGTGTTGGAAGCGCTCAAAATGACCAGTAGGGTACACGCCCTGGGACACGCTTATATCCCTGTCCGTGTCTGCAACACGTCCATGTATCTGCCCATGTTCAGCACTGCCAAATTTTGGGGTAATTTGGGGGTTGAAACACGGTCGTGTATTGTATTTTGAGTCAAATCCGAATTAATTAGGATTTGATTATTTTGATTCTTATTTTTAGTTTCAGGGTTTAGTTTAGGAGTACTAAGTTTAATAGGACTTTTATAGCCTTTGTTTTCTTATAAATAGACATCATTCTTGATGTAAACAACTAAGTTTGAGATCAATTAAATTTTCTAGGAATTTTATTTCCTTTGGTTCTTACATGAACTATATTGACCTTATCAAGCTAATTGCTTGTGGTGGCCATCCTTGTTCTTTATCACCCTCTTATTCTTCCTTTATTCCAGGGTGTAGCGGAAAACACTCTAAGTTAATTTGAATAATTTATAACGAAAGATCTTAGGTTTAATATACCTAAGGTTTGGGTTGGTTGATTCAAACGAATTTAGTGTTTCTTTCTTTATCCTTTATATTTATTTGTGCAACATTTATTCCATGAATTTTGGTACTTTCTTGAATACGTTTGGGCTGATTTGAGATTGTTAGGGTTTTCTTATCAAGATCACATCATTCAGACTAGGATAACAATGTGTAATCCTCCCATCCTCAAAGTAGAAAATTCTAGATTCATGAATAACAATTGGATCAAAATCACAAAGATCATCATAAGTAATGTCATTGACAAAGTGTATGCAATTCCTCTGGAATCCATTGAAATCTTTGGCTGAAAGCTAAGTTGCACGGACACAGATATGCGAATACGGAGAAACGTAGATACGGGCACGAGGAAACATTATTTTTCAAAAATATAGGATACATATACGTGTAAATATTAAAAATATAGGTGTATATATATAAACATTTAAAATATAATTTTTTTTGTAATTTTAAATTTTATATATAAATAGTAAAAATTTATGCATCCAAATATTTACCACTATTATAATGATTTCTAAAAATTAAAGCTATTTGAATTAATAATAACAACAACAACAACATAACAATAATAGAATATAAAGAAAATTTAAAAAATAAATAAATATATATAAGTTCTATAAAATATAATTACTAGTCAATAAAAAATCATCTAAATATATAAATTAAAAAATAAAAATATAATAATAATGTGACTTATAGTACTTATTCTATGTTATTTGGATATTCCTCAAAAAATATAGACTCTAAATCTGGTTCATCTAATGAAAGATTCACAAATTCAAGAACTCTTACATCTTCCATATTGCTAAAATAATTTCCACCAACATCCTATAATTTTGTACTCTCATCATAATACTGAGAGGTATTCCTTAATAAAAGGTGAAGATTGTTATTGACAAAGACCAAATCCTTTGCATGTTTTGGAGCTAATTTATTCCTTCTATATGAATGAATAAAAGAATATATACTCCAATTTCTTTCACAACAAGATGAAGGAGTAGGTTCTCCAAGCACTCTAAAAGCTAGCCGTTGAAGTAAAGGTGCATATGAACTAAAGTAAGCCTGCCACTTTCTAAGATCCATATCATATATACTATTAATACAATCTGGATCTCCAAATGGTCCACATTTAAGTGAAAAATTTGCATGTTCATCGTTAGCTTTCGTACGATCATCTTTATTGGGAAATAACCTCCTAAAACAATTGATTCTTTCAGTAGATACTTCTTTATCCACATGAGGAGATGATCAATCTTCTCCCTTGTGAAGCCATTTATCAGTGTAATACCTTTAAAAGAAAAATTCAACAAAAAATTAATTGAAAAATAATATTATAAAAAGAAATAACCCATTAAAATAAAAATTCACCTTGGGTTTAGTGAATGAACTAAACAATGAAGTAGAGTATTGCCCACCAAGCATCAAGAATAGTGTGGATCACATAATAGAAAGGTGAAAACTCATATAGTTATTTTTTCTCATGCTCATATATTATCTTCTTCACATTTTCAATCATGAAATCCCATATCTCATAAACTAAATGAAGACATGGCTTGTTTGTATTACACACTCTAATTATATCATAAATCAGTCTAATAAATGAAATAATATAATCAATTTTGTCCCATTATTCCTCATCCATAATTCTTTCATGAATAACTTTAGTTTTTTGTTTGATCATCATCTCGATATTGTGACCATTGTTCACTCATAACCAATGCTTCTAAATATCGTCTAATAAGTTTAAATCTTTTAAGCATGATGATAACGGAAGCAAAATGAGTGTCCGCAACAGAAAGCAACCTTAACGAGCTAAACTAATTAAACATAGCCAATCTTATTGAATGATTCATTACAAGATTCTTAATTTGTAAAACATCTCTGTGAATTTCAGTAATCCAATTACACTCATCATAGGTTTCTTGATTAGCTTCCACATTTTTAGCTACATATATATTCTTTAAAGTAAGGTTAAGAGTATGCACAACACAAGGAGTCGAATAAATATGAGGATACATACCTTCAATGATCTATCCAGCACCCTTACAATTTCTAGCATTATTAATGATAATTTGAACTACTTTTTGATTCCCAATCTTATCAATTACCTCTTTCAGCAAATTAGAAATAAAATATTTATCCTTCACTTCAGTTGAACAATCCACAGCTTTAACAAATATAGGGTCAGATTCAGAAGCAATCATTATATTAATCAAAGTTCTCCTTTGTGGATCATTCCATCCATCACTAACAATACTAACACCTTTTTCCAACCATGTGCTTTTAATGGGTTCCAACAATTTCTCTGCATGTGCTTTTTCTTGTTGAAGTAATGTGGTTCTCAATTTATTATATCTAAAAGGAACATAACCACCCAATGTATGGCTAGCAAGAAAAGAATAAGAACTCACATAATGAAGATTTCTAGATAAATTAAAAGGTAGAGCCCTAGTATAAAACATTCTAGCTATTTTATGTATCAAGTTGAGCTCTAGTTTGCATGTGAAATGATTTACCAAGAGGAGTATCATCAATTTTTCTCCTTTGTAAAGTATCTGAACCACTTGATTCAGTTAAAGTTAAAGGACTAACACCACTAGTAGGTAAAGGAACTCTTTTCGATTTTGAACTTAAAATTTTATTTTCAACTTCAACCTTTAATTTTCTCATCTCAGATAAATCTTCATCTTTAACCTTTTTACAAATTCTAATTCCTTGTCCTTTTATTTTTAAAAGATGAGCCCTCACTCTAGTATAAGATCCTTATTTTTCTTCACCACAAAAATTACATGCCCACTTAAAATTACCACCTCCACTTCCTATTTTTTCAAGTCTATTAATATATTGCCATAAAGGACTATTATTTTCATCCATATTATTCTTGGAAGTTGCGGTGCTAGTGCTAGAGCTTTTAGAAGTAGAATCCATATTAACGACACTGAAAATTAATAAAACAAAATGTTAGTAATTTAATTTAGATATTAAAATTATAACTAATAATTTACATTATTAGTAATTTAAATAATTATTAATAATTTTAAAAATAATAAAATATATAGAAAATAATTAACATGTGCGGATAGTTAATTTTACAATTTAATAATTTTTATAAAACTAAAACTATAAATATGTTAATAAAATAAATACAAATTTAAAAAAACTATAAAAAAAATAGAGTTGAATTAAGTTATAATAATTATTTAAAATTAAATAAGATTTGTAATAAAAAAAAAAAACTAGTAAAAAACAAGCCATAAAAGAGAAGAATAATAACACACATCAATATACTTAATTTATCCTAAACCTAGGCCTCCTAAATTGTTCAAAACACTGAGGATAAAAAAAAGTGCCGGTATCTCAAAAAATTGCCGTTGGTAATAAAAAACCGAGCCACCGGAAATCTAAAAAATATGCGATAATAGAAAACACCCAGCCAAAAAACGTCAAACAAATTTGATAATCAAAGAGATGGATGCACAGAGAGAGATGTATACTGAGTTAGATGCATAGAGAAGGAAGATGAACATAAGATGCCAACAAAAAGAAAAAAAAATGACAGAGTGGAAAAAGAAGCTTACCAGAGGAAGACAATTTTGTTCTCTCAAGTATGTATAGTAGATTTTTATGATAATTTTCTCCTGGGATCAACAGACGGTCTTACTTTCGAATTGGGTATATTTATAATGAATTTGTGTTATTTTTAATTTAGGTATCCTTCTCCCTTTTGATTTGGGTATTTTCCTTATTTTATTTGAATTTCGGTCTTGATTTGAATTTTATTTTCTTTTGATTTGTGAATTTGTCTTTTTTTTTTTTATTTCGGTTTTCTTTTTCTTATTATAGATTAATTTCTTTTGATTTGAGTATTGTTGTTAATTTGAGTTTAATTTTCTTCTACTTCTTAATTTTTTCTGGAAGAATTGAAAGAAACATGTTTCCTATTTTTTGAAATTTGCAGAAATGGCCATGATACATCTTGGGACTTTTTTAACCATTTCTGATATGGAAACGTATCAGAAATACTGGCTTCCATACATTTGCATGCAATGTAGGCTGAAAGTGATAGTGGTGATCCATTTTTTCTAACAAACAACCCTTGGTCATTATTCAAGCTAGCACCACTGTGATTTATGTTATACAACTCAAATTTCCTTACTTGATGGTATCAAAAACACCCTCATCTTCCTCACTGTATAAAGTATTATATAGCTTGTGAAGCATCAACATCTCACCGCATGATTCGACCAAAGCAAAGTCTACAACAGCATTTTTGAAAAGGAAAATGGTGCATCCAAGCCCTTCATGTTTAGTCTAGGAGTCACTTAGGCCCTCAAAAGTTTTTTTTTTTTTTTGGCTCAGACATACATCTATTGTTAGTAAATTAAGTCACTTGAATACTTCTCAAATTTTTGAATGTTATGGTGCTTACTTCTGTTAAAATATTAATGACATGGAAGCGTAGGACCCACAATATCTCCTTTTAGTTGTCGTTCACTGCAAAACTCCTGTCAAATCTCACCCATTCACATTTGCCCTTATACAACTGCTAAAGCTTATACATGATAAGCACTGTATTTCCTTCTTTTACAGTCTCTGACTCTCCGCTCCAAAACTACCCTCTGCTACACCAACGATACTAGCCACCACATCCACCCTTGAAACCACAATTTTTGCTCAAGACTTGAAAAAATTTAATTCCCTAGGGTTCTAGATCTTGATTAATTATAAATAATACTAGTTTTAATATATACCTGTTATTGTTTGTGTCCTGGTTATGAAGGCTTATGTCATTATTGCTGATATATTTTACTACTTAACTCAAATTAATGGTTAATGTGAAGAGTTTTATTTTATTAACTATAGATTCATGAATGCATCTATAACTAAACCATTTAAGGGTAAAGTTTATTAATATTAAAAGTTATATTACTATAAAAGAATTAACATAGCCAAGTTGTTACGTATCTTGTAGGGTAAATTGTATGAATGGTCACTAAACTTTGTACTTGATTATGATTTGGTTATAAAACTTTAATTTGTAATTTTTTAGTTACCAAATTTCTATTTAGATATCACATGTAGTCCCTATAAAATTTTTTGGTCCATAAATAATTCAATATTACTATTTTCGTCTAAAATTTAAAAATATCATACAAATAAATCCATATATCATTCCCTATTTATAGTTATAAATTATTTAAATATAATATAATGTACAAATATATTATTATTATTATTAATTATGATTTATTATATGTAAAAAATTAAAATAATATTTCAATAAAAATAAAAAAAATTATATTTATAAATTATTTAAATATAATATAATACACAAATATTTTATTATATAAAAATTTAAAAATGAAGATAAATATTAACATCTACTTTATTTTCAAATCAAATAGTTTTTACATTATTCCAAGAATAAACTATTCATCCTTCAATAAAGTTTTCAGTTTTTCTATTAATTTCTATATGAATATAGAAAAAAATATTGATTTATTGGTATATCAACTTCAAAATTTGGACTAAAATGGTAATGCGAGATTGTTTATGGACCCAAAAATATCATAAAAATTACTTGTGAACGTATATAGAAGTTTGGTAACTAAAAAGATACAAATTAAAATTTTGTAACTAAATTGTAATTAAGTATGAGGTTTTGTGACCATTTGTATAATTTACCCATATTTTGTATGAGTATAAATAGTCATGTTACTCTCAAGTGAGATATGCAATATAAATTATCTTTTCTAAACACTTGTTTCCTCTTTCTCATATTAAATCTATCTATTTTCTCTTTCCTTCCAACAAGTGGTATTAGAGCATCTTGATTTCAAAGGGTCAAAGCTCTCATAAAAACCAGAAATCTACACAGTCTCCCTTTTAATGGCCTCCAAAAACTTCACTTAATCTTCTCCATCTACCTTCAGTGGTAAAAATTATCACATTTGGGCTGTAAAAATGAAAACTTATCTCAAAGCTTTTGATCTTTGGGATATAGTTGAAACAGATAGAGAACCTGCTCCTTTAAGGGCCAATTCTACTATTGCTCAAATTCAAGAGCATAGTTTGGAAATTGCAAAGAAAGACAAAGCTTTGACTTGCATTCATTCTACCATCTCTGATGTGATTTTTACAAGAATCATAGCTCTAAGGACTCCAAAAGTGGTATGAGATAAACTTAAGCAGGAGTTTGGTGGTAGTGATAAGACAAGAAGGATCCAAATGTTGAATTGCCGAAGATGAAGGAGACTAAAACTATCAAAGATTATGTTGACACAGTGATGAAAGTAATTAATCAAATGAGATTGCTTGGAGAGGATCTTCCAGATAGCAGAGTTATGGAGAAAGTCTTGGTCAACCTACCAGAGAGGTTTGAAGCCAAGATCTCTTCCTTAGAAGATTCTAGAGATCTTTTTCATATCATAATAACAAAGCTTATCAATTCTTTATAAGCAATAGAGCAGAGATGAGCAATTAGATTTGAAAAGACAACAAAAGGAGCACTCCAAGCAAAGAAAAGTTACAAGCAACAACCAAAATACAGTAAAAATAAGTAATCCGAAGCTGGAAAAGGCAAGGAGAAGAAAGTAAATAAAGAAAAAAAAAAGTATTCTCCATGTCCATATTGCAAGAAGATGAACCACTCCGAAATAACTGCTGGTGGAGGCCAAATGCCAAATGTGCCATATGCAATCAGCTTGGACACATAAAGAAAGTATGTAAAAGCAATGCAAATCAGTAAGGATAAGTTGCATAGCTAACTGATCAACAACCTCAAAAGTAAGAAGAAGAGTAGTTTTTATGGCGTCCTGCTATGTAATAAATGCAAAACCAGAATCTTGGCTGATTAATAATAGGTGTACATATCATATGACCTATAATGCCAACTTATTCAAAAATCTAGATACAAGTTACACTTCAAGAGTGAAAGCAGCAGATGGTAAATATATAGTAGTCAAAGGAAAGGAAGATATTAAGGCCAACACTCCATCAGGTATTAAACTTATTCCCGATGTGTTATATGTACCTGATATTAATTAAAATTTATTGAGTGTTGGGCAAATGCTAGAAAAGAATTTTGACCTGTACTTCTATAACAAATCATGCACAGTCTTTGATCCACATGATGATGAATTAATCATTGTCAAAATGCAAGAAAGAAGCTTTAATTTTCTTAGAATAGAAAATTTCTCATATGTAAGCATGCTATAGTGCCCTTCTTGAATCACATCTTTGGCACATGAGGTTTGGCCACTTTAATTTTAATTCTTTAAAGTATATAAAAAGTAGAATTTTGATTAGAGATATGCCTACCTTGAATGTTGTTCATAATGTTTATGAAGTGTGCCAATATAGTAAGCAATCAAGGCTGCCATTTTCCCATAAATTCAATATGGAAAGCCACTTAAAAATTATAGCTCATTTATACTGATGTTTGTGGTCCTATGAATACAACATCTTTAAATGGCAGTAAGTATTTTATACTTTTTATCGGTAATTTTTAAGCAAAAATTTGAAGTGTTTTAAGTATTTTATAAGTTCAAAACTTTGGTTCAAAACCAAAGTGGATGCTCAATCAAAGTGCTAAAATAGACAATGGCACGGAGTATACTTCAGGCAACTTTAACAAGTTTTACGAGGAGGCAGGAATCCATCACCTGCTCACTATGACATATTCATCCCAACAAAATGAGGTGAGTGAAACAAAAAATGAAATAGTCATGGAGATGTCAAAATGCTTGTTGTTTGAGAAGAAAATGCCTAAGAAATTTTGGACTGAGGCTGTCAATACCTCAGTCTACTTATTGAACAGGCTGCCTACTAAAGCTTTAAAAGGAAAGACTCCAATTGAAGTTTAGAGTGGAGTTAAACCTTTAGATTACCATCTCAAAGCTTTTGGGTGTGTTTGCTATGCATTGGTCCTTGAAAACAAAAGAATTAAGCTAGACTAAAAAGTTAAAGTTGGGAACTTTCTTGGGTATAGCAGTGAGACTAAAGGCTATAGAATTTATAATTTAGAGACTAAGAAGGTGGTGGTTGGTAAAAATGACAATTTCTATAAAACTGTAATATGGAATTTATAAAATAAAGCTATTTAGCCCGCAAGTCAAAATAAAGTTCTTGAGAATAATCTTGAAGAACAAGATGCAACCTCAAATCACTCAAATTTAAAGGGTGATAATGAAGTTCCAATTAGAAGTACCATACCTCTGAGTGAAATTTATAAAAGAAGCAATGTTGCAATAATGGAGCCAATCAATTATGAAGATGCTGCCATGTTTGAAAACTAGAGAGTTGTAATGGAGGAGGAGCTACATATGATTCAAAAAAAAAAAAAACTTAGAAGCTGGTTAACAAGCCAAAGGAAAAGAAGGTGATTATTGTAAGATGGATGTTTAGAACCAAACTAAATCCTGATGGATCAATCAATAAATATAAAGCAAGGCTTATAGTGAAAGGCTATTCTCAATAATTTAGTGTTGATTATTTTGACACCTTTACACCTATCACAAGACTTGATACCATTAGGCTTTTAATAGCCCTATTAGCTCAAAAAGGTTGGAAAATCTTCCAATTTGATATCAAATCAACTTTTTTCAATGACTATCTTAATGTGGAGATTTATATTAAGCACCTTCTGGATTTATATCTCAAGGTATGAGGACAAAGTCTATTTGTTGAAAAAGGCACTTTATTTCTTGAAACAAGCTCCAAGTGCTTAGTACAACAAAATTGATGATTTTTTAATACATCAAGGCTTCACCAAGAGCACTAGTGAGCTAACTCTATATGTGAAGAAGTCTTTTGATGATTTATTAATCATTTCACTATATATAGATGACTTATTAGTGTTTGGTAATAATCTCAGCCATATATAATAGTTCAAGAAGGAGATGCAAAGCACTTTTGAGATGACTGATCTTGGTAAAATGAGCTACTTTCTTAGTACGCAAGTGCAACAAGCTCAACATGGAATTTTAATAAATCATAGTAAGTATGCTAAAGAAATATTGAAGAAATATAACATGTTCAATTGTAAACCAGTTTCAACTCCATTAGTGTGTGGTGAGAAGATGAGCAAAAAAGATGGAGCTGAAAAGGTAGATGAAAACTACTACATAAGCTTAATTAGATGTTTGATGTATCTAATAGCCATAAGACCTGATATTACCTATACTACAAGTCTCTTATCAAGATTCATGCAAGCCCCAAGTGAAATTTACCTTAAAGCTACTAAGAGAGTTCTAAGATACGTGAAGGGGATAATTAATTATGGTGTTATTTTTTGCAAAGCTAATGATTTAAAGTTGAAAGGCTACAATAATAATGATTGAGATGGAACTTATGATGACATGAAAAGAACATTAGGCTACTTATTTGCTTTTAATTCAGGTGTATTCAGTCAGTCTTCAAAGAAGTAAGATATAATGGAACAATCCATAGTTAAAGCAGAATATGTAGCAGTTGCCAATGTTGTTAATCAAGCAATTTAATTGAGAAAAGTGTTGATGGATATGAATCAAAATTAAATAGAGGCAACTAAGGTCTTATGTGATAACCAATTTGTTGTTACAATTGCCAAAGATCCAATTTTTTATGGCAAGACAAAGCATATCAAGATCAAATATCATTTTATGAGAGACACAGAGAAAGAAGGAGAAGTTAGTCTTGTTCATTGCAATTCAGAGGTTCAATTAGTTAATATTTTGACAAAAGCATTGCCTAAAGGAAGGTTTGAGGAGTTGAGAAGATAACTTGGCATCACCAGAAATTCTGTCAAGGAGGAGAATTGAAGGCTTATGACAATATTGATGATATATTTTGCTACTTAGCTCAAATTAATAGTTGATATGAAGATTTATTTTATCAACTATAAATTCATAAATGCATCTATAATTAAAGCATTTAAGAGTTAAGTTTATTAATATTAAAAGTTATATTCATGTAAAAGAATTAATACAGCCAAGTTGTTACATATTTTGTATGCCTATAAATAGTTATGTAATTCTCAAGTAAGATATGCAATATAAACTATCTTTTCTAAATACTTGTATCCTTCTTCCTTCTCCTATTAAATCTATCTATCTTCTCTTTCCTTTCAATAACTTATGATGTTTTCCTAATTAATTGACTAAGAAAAGGTGAAATTCCAAAGCTCAAACTAAAAAAAGTACACACATAACAATTCATCAATCATCAATCATCAGAGACATAACATTCACCATAAACAAAAACCAAATTAACCCATCTCAAAAAAATGATTCAAACATTTTAATTGAACTAATCATCAAAACTAAAAGCTAAATTTAATTCAACATTAAAAAGAAAAAAACCACAAAATCAAGAATAAGAAGAAGAGGTTGATAAAGAAAAAAGAAGTTGATACTGCCAAAATTTCTCCAAATTTTTCCTCCATCATCCCACATTCACTCCCCTTCTTCACCATCCTACCATAGCTACAAGCACTCAAAATCGCAATAAAATACACAATGTCCTCATTCATTCCCTTTTCCACCATTCTATTAAACAAAATCAAAATCTCACTAACTTGGCCATGCATCCTATACCTCGCCATTTTCATTGAAACTTCATTCTATAAAGGCATTTCATCAAACACCTTTCTTGCCCCAACCAATCCCTACACTTCGCATACATATTAATTAAAGCATTTCAATTGGCTAAATCATTAGCAAGATCATTTGTCAATACCATCCTATGAAGTTATTGTCTAACCTAGAGGTAGACAACCTAATACACAACACTTGAGTACGCTGGGTAAGTTGTGGCAATCAAAGGGCATATAGGCATCCAACATTCATCGAAAAAGGAAAACAGGAAGATAATAGAAGAAAAAGTACCAGATTTGCTTATCAGTTTATATTCAGGTGTTTTGCATTTTTAGGGTTTTTAACCTTAGAATTTAATTGGAGTTAAGACTAAGGAAAAAAGAATTTGTGGGCTTCCTCTATGTCATCAAAATTTTAATAAAAGTTAACTCTATGAAGTTGAAAATTTGAAGGAGTGCCTGCCCCTGTGATTTAATTTATTGACTTTAGGTGGATGTTTGAACCAAAAAAAAAACTTTTGAGGGCCTAAGTGACTCCTGGACTAAACACGAAGGGCTTGGATGTACCTTTTCCTTTTTAAAAACAATGTACTCTTTTTCTTGAACTACCTCTTCATCAACAGTGGTTAGTACAAGATTGGAAACTAGGTTAACAGGGATTTCACAGTTCGATAATTCCAAAGGGATATTCGAAACATTAATACTAGTGCCATATAAACGTCTTGAGCATAGGATATAAAGCACTCCCTTATAAAATGATATGTCAATAAAAAGATGATCGTCTTGAGAAAGAATGGTCCATTTGTAATCACCTGATTTGTAAGTTACCAATACCTCACCATTGTTTAAGATGGCTAAAATTATACAACTAAGAGCAACCTTATCGTCAACCACGCAGAAACATAAGTCAGTTCGCCAAAACAAATGTGCAAAACTATATGGATGCAGGTGCATATATAGATGTCAATTCTTGAAGCATATTTGAAGTATGTTGTGATGGTGGTGATGGATGGAAGTCGTATAATTTGTGTTGAAAGTGGATTTAGAAGAAAAACTTGTGGGTTATATTTAGTACTTTTAGTAATCCAAAGCCAACTTTTTGAAGAACTAAAGCATTACCCTCCTTGGACAGACTTTGGAAGAGTGAAATTGTGTATTTTACCAAGAGACATGTAATAGAAGCTTACTTTTTACCTTTGAGTTTACGCATCCCAAAAGCCATGCAAATCGAAATTGCTTGCTACTGCTGTTGCTACTATCACTAGAAATCATCAACTAGGGCAATTGAGAAGGAACTGGAATGTCCTTTTGCATTCCTAAAAATCTCCATGACTTACAAATGCCAAACATCCTCACACGATTACCTAAATATAATCGTCCAATGATAACATTCATCATTTTATCAAGAAGTTGAAGCCAATCAACTTGCATCTCATCTTTTGTATTATCATATCATCGTCCAGGGCATAATTTTTGCGGAGATTACAAGAGATCAGGTCCAATGGGAGAAACCTCTGGATCCACCTAATTAGGGGTGTGAAGCCCTCCAAGTTGACCAAACCGAAAACTAAACTAACCCAGTTTGGTTCGGTTTGGTTTGACTTTTCATCATTTTTAAATTTTCAGTGCCGAATCGAACCAAACCATAATTTGATTTGATTTTGGTTCGGTTTGGTTTTGTATTTAAAAAATTAAGTTAATTGAATTAACTGAACTAACCGAAGTTTTATTTTTATATTTTTAAAAAGTAGTATAACAATTTAATATAAAATACTAAAATAATTAATATTTCTGAAAATTTTGGTTCGGTCAGTTCGATTTTTATCATGAAAATTTTGGTTTAATCCGGTTTGGTTTTTGAGTTAAGTCGGTTCGATTTTCATAAATTTCAGTTCTATTAATTTGGTTCGATTAGATAAACTCCAAAACCGACGAACCAACCAAATTAACATCCCTACACCTAATTGTTCGCAAATAAATCTCATAACTGAACCAACCATCATTGTTGCAGAATATATATTAGAGAAAATTATATTTTTCTCCCTAAGATTTACCCTAGTTTGCACATACCTCCCTCTCATTTTAAAATCAAATTTTTGCCTCCCTCAATTTTTATTCTGTTAACACTCAAGTACTTCTGTTAGGATTAAGCTTTTTTTTTTTTTGTTAAATGATATATAAAAAGACTAAAATGCCTTTTTAAACAATAAACAAACTATAATTAATTATAAAACATTAATGATTTTTAGTTCTTTATATTTAATAACATTAAATAAATAAATTTCTCACTTATTAATGATATGGTTCATAAAAAAAAATGAACCATATTATTAGTATTTTATAATTAAGTATATTTTTTTAGTGTTTAAAAGGGCATTTTAGTTTTTTTTATATAGCAGTTAATTGAAAAAATTGCCTAACCCTAACACAAGTCCTTAACTATTAATAGAATATAAGTTGAGGGAGGTAAAAGTTCAACTTTTAAACAAGAAAGAGGTAAATATTAATTAGGTTAAATTTTAGGGAGAAAAATAAAATTTTCTCTATATTATTATTATTATTAGGATTCAACCCTAAACAGATACACAACTCATGGAAGTAGAAGAAGATTTATTTACTGATCATGACTCCTAGTGCTTAAAGTTTTCTGAAGATTTATTTACTGATCATGAATCCTAGTGCTTAAAGTTTTCTGAATTTAACAATTATTTTAAAAAAACTATTTCTTAATAAATAAAATTTAAATTTACAGTATGATACATTTAAATTTTTAATAGTGTTTAAATAAATGTATAACAATTCTTGTTTAATTAGGATAGTTTAGTTGGAACTTAGAATTAGAATAGGATTTTCAAGGTGTAGGTTATTTATTTAATATCTGTTAATTTTTAGTTGTTTATATTTTAAATTTTAATTGAATTGCGTTTTAATTGAAATAAAAATTTTGGATTCAATTGGATAGAATTAAAGTTATTGTGTAAGGTCTCCAGAGAGGGAGAAGTGTAGCTGTGTGTGTGTGTATGTAGCACTGCTGCGCCTTATCTACAATTTGTGCCAACCTGCCTGACGAATTTGGCCTTGCAAGTGCAGAACCTTGAACTAGCAGTTCATGAATCAAAACCGGTCATTCATATGAACTATGGTCATGCCTAATTGTGAGCTAACTGAGAATAAAATTTCCATTTAGGAAACACAACCAATTTTGCAGATGGTAGTAAAGAAAACCATAACAATGCTGTAAATTATAGAATACTATTATCAAATTAAAAACAGTTGAAACGGAATGTCTTCAATAAAGAACAACAATCATACACAGCCTACAACAAACGTCAACGGATGGTATACAGTTTACTTACCAAGTGTATATACATCTAGAGTACATGAAATTCTGAGAAAATGGAATGTGGAAGCTACATGTGTTTCTTTGTTTTCCAGCTTATACAAATTTGCATGATCTAAACAAAGGCACCCTCCTCATCCACAAACCTCAAATTCAATGTCCGCAACTTGAAACTTGAACCTTGTACTCAACTAAACTAGACGCAACCCCTGTAGTTTGCACGGTTTTTTGTTTGGTCAACTGAGAAACAGGAGAAAAAAGAAAAAAGAAACAAATGGTCAGATTAAATATTGGCAACTCTATTACTAACTTGTAAAAAAATAGTAACTAATCCCAAAAATAAACAAGTGATGGGACATAAACACATGGTGGTTGCTCAAGTAGATTCTGAATAAGAGAGATCTACTAAAATTACATCAATAGCTCATACGAACATTTCTAATACAATATATAATAGGACAGAAGTAGGTTACACACCTCAACACTTGCAATACCCTCTACGACTTGGACCTTCAAATCTGTGATGCCCTCAGATCCCCGTGCAAGAAACTTCACAGTGTCAATTGCAAGGAAAAAAGTATGAGAAATAATTAATCAGCAAGCGAGATAACAAGCATCACTACAAAAAACTGGCGATTTAGCGACGGATTTTTCCGTCGCTAAATCTCTTAGCGACGGAATTGTTTGAGTCGGTAAAACGCTCGTCGCTAAAGTTTAGCGACGGATTTTGCCTTTCCGTCGCTAAGTTTAGCGACGGATTTTGCCTTTCTGTCGCTAAACTTAGCGACGGATTTTGCATTTCCGTCGCTAAACTTAGCGACGGATTTTGCATTTCCGTCGCTAGACTAGCGACGGATTACGCATTTCCGTCGCTATACTAGCGACGGATTACGCATTTCCGTCGCTAGACTAGCGACGAATTATGCATTTCCGTCGCTATCTAGCTGTATTAACCATGAATTTTAGTTTTCACCACATAAAATTTTTCATTAATAACAGCTAATATGACATTTATTTTTTTTAATAATGATACTAAAATTTAAAAAATACAAGATAATATATAT
>CATIWO010449443.1:0-14541 GCA_949673435.1 Macaranga tanarius
CATAATTAGGTTATATTAAGTTTGCATTTTAATTTAATTATAATGCATTTTATTAATAATCACACATACTTTTGGTTGTAATTGTTGTTGTTAAATATATATGCATTTGTATGTTCCTCTAATGTTTTGTTCGTTTATTTAATGTTTTTGCAAAGTTAAATGGTTATATAGAAGTCAATTAGAGGTCAAATGAGTTGAAAGAAGCAATACTCAGCGTGACTCGGTGAGACTTGGTGTGACTCGGCAGGGTCCAATTAGCTTCACGAGTCGGCAACTTGGGAGTGCTTCTTCACGAGTCGAGACAGGGAAGGATGCTTCACGACTCGGCAAGTCCTCTTTCATCTTTATGAGTCGAGACAACAACGTGAGCTTCACGACTCTGCAATCCCTTATTTGGTCTTCACGAGTCGTGACGTTCATGCATGCATTCCATGCACTTCACGACTCGGCAATTCTTCCTCCTGCTTCACGAGTCGGCAAGCCTTCATCCATCTTCACGACTCGCCTATGCTTCAAATCATCTTCACGAGTCGATACAGAGAAGACTTTGATCACGAGTCGACAATATTTGCATGTTTCTTCTCGACTCGACACAGAGGAACCAGCTTCTCGATTCAGCAATAGTTTCTCGACTCAGCAAAGGCAAGAAAAGATGCAACCCTTCAGACAAGTCGCATTCCTTCGGACTAAAGTATACGACTTTTGATTTGTGCCCTTTCGTTTATAAACTTCTGAAGCATAAATATTCGAGGGGGATTATTGTTTCGAGGAGAGAAGCAATATAGAACACTTTAAGCCATAGAAAAATATTAGAATAAGAAGAACAATAAAAGATTCAAGAAGTGAAAGAAGGCTTGAAGATTGGAATGGCAATTCAAGAGTTTGATGTTTTCTTCTTCTTTATGATTCTAAATTGTGTAACTCTTACTATATCTTCTTTTATTTATTTTATTTCTATAGATGTAGATTAATTACATATTGTTGGGATTTATCTTCATATCATGAACCGTGGTTATTAATTAATGAAAGTTAATCAATGTCTTTAATGAATGTATTTTATGTTTATTGCTTTTAATGCTTGTTTATTTTTTGGCCAACTTAAACATGATTATAGTTAGAGTTATGCATTGAAAGATGGTAAAACTAATGGAAGATGTAAACATAACATGAATTAATTTAATGATTATAAATAACTTAAATTATTTATGTCTATAATTTGGGATAAACTTTGCTTTATAATATGTATGATTGATTTAAATCATTATGAGTGAGGATGAAAGTTAAGCCATAATGTTTAAATTGTTGAATGCATGTTTAAACAATTTATAATCGAAAGAGTAAGTTGATACATTATTAGACCCAAGGAATTGCATTGCTTTGAAGAATAATTAAATTTGCATGGAAAATGAATTGGTAGATAATTCCTAATAAATGTTATAATTGTTCTAATTGTTGTTGCTCTAGAATTTATTATAATAGTATATTAGCATTTAGATTTTATTTTAATTAATTAGAACTTGTATTAAATTTATTTGAGAGTTAAATAAGTTTTAAATAATATTAATTAATGGCTAGCTCATTTAATCCTTGTGGGATACGACACTTGTACGCACCATATACTACTAATTCGATCTCATATACTTACGGGTATCACATTTATAATTTTGCGTGAACAGTACGCCAAAGATTGAGTGTAATCACAAGAGTTATGACTTGGAGCTTGAAGAGTTCGAGATGGTTGCCCGTTCATCCTTATGGAGGCAAGAACTTCAAGGCTTGGAGATCATAACAAATATTTCTTCTAACAACTTATTGTAAGTTATTAGAATAGGTTCTTAGGATGTCCATAACCATTCCCTATTTGTGAATCATCTATTTACATGTGCAATGTATATATGTGATATGTATGTTGTGGTATGCTATATATGTATGAGATATGTATGTGGATGGATGCTTTGATGGCATGTAATGTATATATGAGATATATGTATTGCAAACCAATTAATGTGCAAAGTGAGACCTTAATTAAAGACTCAAAAATCTTCCAATCAAATTTAGGTTTTGGCTCTCCATTAAAGAAATAACTTGTAAAGTTTTAGACTAATGTACATCAACTATGGATATATAGGGGTATGCATTGGTTCTAAGAGATCTTTGTAGTGTTATTATTAAGCATGAGATGTTGTGGGTGTATGGATATACTATATGCTAAGAATGGAAAATGGGAGTACCTGAGGTGTATAATGTTTAAATCCATACATTTCACTGATTCAATGGTATGAACCTAACTAATGCCAAAGGAAAAGAATGGCAATTAGGTGTACCTAAGGCCCGTAACATTAGGAGCCAGATTGATGGTATCTCACTTAAAATATGATGAACAAGAGTTGTTCACTCATTGAATGATAATATTCTAAGAATGGAAATTAGGTGTACCTGAGAAATATTAGTAGTTTATTAAGATCTTCATCACCCACTAGAAATCCATCCAATAAGGATTTTCATTTTTTATTTGGAAGTGTAGGATTCGCCAAGTTAGTGGGAGGCCATTATAATTAAAAACAAATCTAATAGTGATTACAATTTCATATAACTAATTAATCTTGTTACCTTTTGCAAAAATTGATGATATGAGACCATCAAACCCACTCTCAATTATACTCGATAATAATAGGCTCACGGGGCCAAATTTTATTGATTGGCTAAGAAATCTAAAAGTTATTTTAGCTTCCAAAAAGATACTATTTGTATTGGAGCAAAATCTTCCTGGATGCTTCCCTAAAATGCTTCTCAAGAGGAGCATGACACTCTTAAAAAATGGAAGGATGATGATATACAAGCACGTTGCATAATGTAGGCTTCCTTGAGTACTGAGATCCATCGACAACATAAGAAGTACACTAGTATAAAGAAAATCCTACTTCACTTATAAGAATTGTTTGGTGAATATAGAAGGACCACTAGATATGAGATATCGAAGTAGTTATTCCGTGCTAAGATGAAAGAAGGTGAGCAAGTGGAAGCCTATGTGAACTCCATGATTCGATTAATAGAGGAGCTAGAGAGTCTAGATTTCACTATAGACTTCTATCTCCAAGTGGATTTGACCCTTTATCCCTTCTCGAATCCTTTGAGCAAATGATTTATAACATCTATATGAACAAGATAAAGTGTACTCTTGTAAAGATAATGAAAATACTTATGATAACCCAAAAGGCTACTCAAGGTAGCAAAGGGAAAGAGGTTGCTCTTATTGCTTCTTCCAGTGGGACTAAGAAGAAGGATAGGAAAAGAAAGCTAAGACAAATATTGTCAAGGCTACGAGAGGAATAGCCAAAAATAAAGGAAAGGCCAATACGAAAAAGACTAAGAGCAAAGGAAGGTGTTTCTATTACGAAGGTAAAGGACATTAGAAGAGGAATTGTCCTAAGTATCTTAAGTCTCTCAAGGCTAAGGAAAAAGGCAAGGATGGAGAAGGTGAGACTTTTCTTAATGTATTTGCTTCTAAATATTGTAAGAGCTCATCTAATGCATAGGTATTGGATACTGATGCAAGTTTTCACATTTGTTCATCTTTGCAGGATCTAGCAAATGAGAGAAGGTTGAGGGCTAATAAGGTGATTTTAAAGCTTGGAGATGCAGCAAGTGTTGCGGCCAAAGCTATAGGATCTACTTGTATTAATTTGTTTAGTCATATTTTGTTATTGGTTGATATATTATATATATCTATAAGAATATTATCTCTATCTCTTATTTGACTAGTAAGGGTTATGAATTCTATTTTGGTAAAGATATATGTGACATTTATTTTGAAAATGAATTAGTGGGCATGGGTTATTTAATACATGGTTTATATTAAATTAATAATATGTCCAATAACAATGAACCTCTGATTAATATGAATGTTACAAATGCTTTGCTAATTGAAAATACCTCTAATTCCATATATTTATGGCACTTAAGATTAGGTCATATTGTAGAATATAGGATCACAAATTTGGAAAGGATGGGAATCTTAAATCCACATTCAATTCAACTTATGAGGTATGTCTTCAAGGCAAAATGACTAGATTACTATTTATTGGATAAATGGAAAGGGCCAAAAATATATTGAAAATCATATTGATGTATATAGACCATTTAATGAAATGGGTAGAGGTAATTTCTACTATTTCATAACATTTATAAATGATCTATTAAGAAATGGACACTTATTTCTTATGAAGAATAAGAGTGAATCCTTTGAAAAGTTCAAAGAGTTCAAGGCACAAGTGGAAAACCAAAATGGGAAAAAAATTAAAAACCTTTGATCGAATTGAGGAGGTAAATACTTAAGTACCGAGTTTATTGAGTTCCTTAAGAAGTTGGCATTGTATCGTAACTAACACCCCCTAGAAACCACAATTAAATGGTGTGTCCGAGAGATGAAATCATACCTTATTAGATATGGTACGTTCGATGATGAGATACACTGATCTTTTTATTTCACTTTGGAGTTATGCACTCCAAATGGCCTCTTAAAACATTAATCGTGTTCCATCCAAATCCATTTCTACTATACCATATGAGATATGGCATGGTAGGTCACTAAGTCTTAAACATGTTAAGATTTGGGGATGCCCAACCTTTATTAAAAGGTTGAAATCAGATAAGTTAGATGTAATATCGATTAAAGAAAGGTTTGGTGGATATCCTAAAAAATAGTTGAGGGTATTGCTTTTATATTCCTACTGAACAAGTTGTTGTTGTAAGTAAAGATGCCATATTTCTTGAGAAAGAGTTTCTTAAGAAATGTGGCAAAGGAAGGAAGATAATGTTAGATGAAGAATCATCTAAGGAAGCCCAACAAATTGATCAAATAGATATTGATTAACCCCAAGAGCCTATTCCAATTGAAAGTGTCATCATACTAACTCCTAAAAGGACTAATAGGATATCTCATCCACTAGAGAGATACGGTTTTTCCATGATATGCAAGAGTTTCATGGGCATGAGAAAAATAATCATAGTGATGATCCTACAACATATGAATAATCTTTATCATATAAAGATTCTTTAAGATAGCTTGAGGCAATGAAAGTCGAAATGAATTCCATATATGTAAACCAAGTCTATATGCTTGTTAATCCTCCTAAAAGTATAGTATCTAAGAATGTGAATGGATCTTCAAGAGAAATATTGGTGCAGATGGAAAGGTTAATACTTATAAAGCTAGGCTTGTAGTAAAAGGGTTTCGCCAAAGGCAAGGGATCGACTATAAAGAGACCTTCTCATTAGTAGCTATGCTTAAATCCATTCATATTCTTCTTGCTATAGCCACACTCTATGACTATGATATTTGGCAAATGGATGTCAAGACCACTTTCCTTAATAGTTATATTGAGAAAGACATTTTCATGAAGTAACTCGAGAGTTTTAAATTCGAGATGGCTCAAAAGTTTGCAAGCTTAATAGACCTATTTATAGTTTAAAGTGAGCTTTAAGGAGTTGGAATTATCATTTCGATGAGGCTATTCGTTCTTATAGTTTCATTAAGAATGAAGATGAGCCATGTGTTTATAAGAAGGTTAGTGGGAGCCAACTTACTTTCCTTGTCTTATATATAGATGACATTTTATTGATTGGTAATAATGTCAATATGCTTACTTCTATAAAGCTATAGTTATCTAAAACCTTCTCGATAAAAGACTTAGGGGAAGCTACCTATATTCTCAAAATTTGAGTCTATAAAGATAAATTAAAGTGAATGATAGGTTTATCTAAAGTCTTTTATTTGGAAAAAGGTATTGAAAAGGTTCAACATGCTTGATTCCAAGAGAGAATTGTTACTATTAAGGCATGGTATCCATTTATCTATGGCGATGTCGCCTAAAACACCCGAGGAAATAAAAAAGATGACTAAGGTTCCTTATGCTTTGGCTATAGGAAGCCTTATGTATACTATGCTGTGTACTAGGCCAAATATTGCCTATGTTGTTAGTGTGACTAGTAGATTTTAATCCAGCCCAGGCTTGAACCATTGGGTGGCAGTTTAAGCAATCCTTAAGTACTTGAGAAGGACTAAGAATTTAGTATTGACTTATGTAGGAGGTGATTTGTAGCTAGTAGGTTTCACAGATTCTAACTTTTAGTCAGATGTAGATGATAGAAAGTTTATCTTTGGGTTTGTGTTCACCTGTAATGGAGGTGTAGTGAGCTGAAAGAGTTTCAAGTAGAGTATCACTGCTGATTCCACTATAGATATCGAGTATATAGCCACATCGAATGCTGTTAAAGAAGCAGTTTGGATTCAAAAGTTCATCACTAAACTAGGAGTTGTTCCTTCAATTAAGTTGGCAGTCCCGCTCTTCCGCGACAATAATAGAGCCATTATTTGACAAAGGAACTAAAGTCTTACCATAAATCGAAACACATAAAAAGGTACTATCATATTATCAGAGAGCTTATTGGAAAGAGTAATATGCTCGTGCAAAAGGTAACTTTAGCCAATAATATGGTTGATCCACTGACTAAAGCACTAACCCAACTATAATTAGGTCGACATATTAAGAAGATGAGTCTTAAATATTATAGTGAATGGAGCTAGTGCAAGTGAAAGATTGTTAATATAGATGTGCTCTAGTGCCATTCTTATATGTACATTGACATTATAATTTTAACCCGATTGGTAATAAAATAATATTCAATTAAATTGAGTGTTAAGTTTAATTGAATATTTACCCTTTAATCTTATGCTAAATAAATTTATTATTAAGAGCTGATAATATAAGTGATAACAGTACATATGTTATAAATGTTCAGTCATTAAATTAATATAAGGGTAGTATTAATCTATAGACTATCACCTTTGTCTATTTTTCTTGATTAATATATGATATCGATAGTGAGAGGTAGTGATGACACGAACGTAGTTAACTTGTACTAAACCTATATGCAATGTTGATGTCTTTACCAATGATCGTTTATCAACCAAGCGAAGAAAACTCTAATTTCCAATAAGATCCTTAAATAACTTGTACTTAAGAATCTTAATTATAAAGAATTAAATGTTGTTTAATATAAACCTAAGATCAACTATGTCAATTTTAAGCTTAGATTAAACTATGTTTGAATGTACTAAGCCTTTACTTGATAAATTCACTAAGTTTTTTTATAAACAAAAGAGAGAAATTAATTCCTCATAAAGAAATTCAAATTTTAATGATTCTTATGATGAAACACTTTTTTTGTGGCTTTTATATAGGCATTACAAAGCTTGGAATGAAATCTAAATAATACTAATCCTTTAAGATAAGGAAACCTTAATAGGTTAAGGCTTGACTTGTCAAACCTTCTAGAAACATAATTAACACTCCTAAATAAAAAAATAACTGAAAGAAATCCTATAGGAACTAGGAAACACTAATCTCTATACTTATTACAAATTAGAAATAATTGTTAGATATTGATAACTAAATGATAATTATGACAACTAAGCAAAATAGAAAGATTTGTAAACTTTAACCAAGTCTTCAAATACTCCTTTTTAAATGCATAAAACATCACTCTCCACTTATTTAGGATTCCTTTGCATGAAAACCTTCTAGAAAGATTCTTGGTATCTTGTAGATTCTCTTGACAGCTTGTAGAACCTTCAAAATTGCACTTTATGCAAATTAATTGAAACTTGCTCCACTTAAAGAGTTTGACATGAAATCTTCATTTTGAAGGTCAAAATATGAAATTAATGTGTAAAAATGATGATTTTGCCTTTTTTACCAATATGCCTCCAAATGCACTCAATTGAGCTCTATTTGCACTTGCACTTTGATTCTCCAATCCTAGTATGATCTTTTGCTTCATGAACACTCCCAATGCTTCCTTAAACTTCTTCATGTGTGCTCTAGTTATTGGACCATCATACTTAAGTGGATCTCCATACTTATCATCACGGTTAGTGCTTACTTGGTTTGCATCAAGTGAGTATTATGCTACTTAATATGAGATATCAAAATAAACATGTGGATACTTATATGATGGGTGGATCGAACTGTGATGTAAGATATGTGATTGCATAAAAATTCACTTAAGTCAACAATCACAATCTTGGACATAATTGTGCATATGGTCCTTTGACATGAGGTGACATGGTCATCCACATATGGTTGGTTAGAGTTTGTTATCACTTACATACATGTGCTAGCTATATATAGGTATATGGCATGTGGTAGCTCTAGTTGGTTATATGTGGGGATGAGTGATCGATCAAAATAGAATTTATTATTTGGAGTGAATCAAAATAAGATCCTATGCTATGTAAGTTATTCTTGATGAATATGTACTTGGCTAGGTCAAACTTGACTTATCCGAAAAGAGTTTCGGTATTATAAAAGATTTTCTAATACTAATCATATTTTATCAGGAATTAAATAGAAGATGAGGTTATAAGATTGATGCAATTAGAGTTTGTCTAAATCATGACTTTAGTTGATATCAGAATTTTATAATGAAGAAACATTTAGTACACGGTAATAATGTTCTATGGTTCTTGTAGATCTATGAAAAGCATTCATTTCTAATTGGGTAGTCGTGACATCTATACTAGGGGTCACTCACGACTTATGAAACTAAATGTGATTAATTGGAATTTTCACATTTAGCTTTGAAAGGTATTTCCATAATATTAAGTGTTAATATTATTTTTTATTGCCAATTAGACTTGAACCTAGTAAGTCACACACATAAGAATTGCACCAATGATGATATTAATTAATTTAATTATTAATTAAATAGTTTAATTAATTAATTAAATTAACTAAATTGGATTTATGGATATGTGAGGATCTAGCATATTCCAAAATCTAAATTACAGGTTAGGACTATTTATGACTAATTAAATATTAATTTGGACATGATTTAATTTGTGATATTAAGTTCAAGGACCAAATTGATATTTTTCTCCAATTGTGGCATGGGTATGAGCCATGAGATGGACTATAAGGATTGCATATAATGGATGAAACTTGGGCCTTATTTAAGGATTAAATAAGTTCATAAGTTGTCTTAATTAGTTTGGTTTACGTAAGGCCTTGTATAAAAGTTAAACAAGCCCAAGACTTTAGCCCAGCTCATTAAGAGTTAATGAAGTCAAAGACTAAGCTTATTCTTATAACCAAATTAATCCCACTAATTCAAAACCATGGCCACCTAAACAAAAAGCTATTCATACATATAGTTTGAGTGTGAGACACTCAAAGGCATACATGCATAAATCTTGAGTGTGAGACAGTCAAAGGTATGCATATGTGAAGGTTGAGTGTAAGACACTTAAAGCTCGTATCATAAGTATGCCTTTAGTTAGCGGGTTCTGGAGAGATAACCAACTAATGCACATTCGAGAGAATTCTTCGTTCTTACACAAAAAATTGGAGAGAAATGAAAGAGTGAGTTCTCAAGAGTTATCTTCTTCTTCTTTCTTCATCTAAGTATAGAGAGTGATTAAATCACAAGTGTTGTGAGCTTTTAACTAAAAGAGTCTATTGTTGTATAAGAGTTGTACAAGATTTTCTTCATCCAATTCTATCGATTGGAGGTTCCAACAAATCCTATAATGTTCAAACTTTCAAGGAGCATCAAGCAAGTTTTGGGTCACCTAAAGAGAGAGCTTACTGATGGATGCTTAGCAAGGCTTGATGTCAACTTGGTATAGCTCATGTGTTTCAAGCTAAAGACTTCATACTTGGGGAGTTAGAAGCTTGTAAATCTATATCAATCACAACACAAAGCTTGTCAAGTGTGCTACCGATATTTGGAGTATGTAAGTATTACTAAAGTCATATGTGTTGCTTTGTTTGGTTGATGTGATGTTGATCTTGTTGGTTCTATGAAAGATTTATGATTTATGATCTTGGGTTTAGGATTCTTACCTTCATGCAAGGGTTATAATAAGGTAAAATTTTTGAAATTTAGCACTTTCAGATACGTGCTCACACTATGCTTGCGCCCTCTCCGGATGGCTGCAATCGATCCCTTCACCTCTATTGTCATATCTTTTCATCATTTCTACTGAGGTTCTATCTTGTTTAATTAGACAGGAATGTGCTTCGAGATGGCTCCATAGAATTAAAATAGGGAGGAGATGCCCAGAGATTTCACATCTATTCTTTACAAATGACAATATTATATTTGCCAGAGCCTCTATAGCTGAAGGTGAAGTGATTAAGGATATCCTGAGATGTTATGAGATAGCTTTAGGTCAGTACCTTATCTTGATAAGTAAGAAGTGTCATTCAGTTCTAATATGCCTTCTAATCATCGTAATGCCATTTCGAGTGCCTTCTTATCTATAAAGGAGGTGCATTGTCATTCTAAGTATTTGGGTCTCTCATCGGTCACAAGGAGATCTAAGAAACTTATTTTTGCTCATGTCAAAAATTGAGTATAAAGAAAGCTAAAAGGGTAGAAGAGAAATTTTTATCAATCATAGGAAATGAAGTATTGATTAAGTCTATAGCTCAAAGCATTTCGACTTATGTGATGAGCTATTTTTGATTTCCAAACAGTTGTGCTATGATCTTCAAATGATGATCACAAACTTTTGGTGGGGTAATTTGTAGAAGGATAAGGTTATTCACTGGACTATTTGGCATAATTTATATAAATTCAAGAGAGATGGTGGGATGGGTTTCAGATGTATTAAGACCTTTAATCAAGCTCTGTTGGCAAAGCAAGCATGGCGGCTATTAATTGAACCTTCTTCTTTGTGTGCACATCTACTGAAATATAAGTATTTTCCCTATTAGAAGCTTGAGCTGGCCCTACTGGAAGTTATATTTGGCGTAAAATTCTTAGGTCTTTGGATGTTTTGCAAAGTGGTTTAGCTTAGAAAGTGGGAGATGGGTCTAAAATTAAAATATGGGGTGATGCTTGGATTCATTTCTTGGCTACTAAATGAATTATTTCTCCTATAGCTCCAGTGTGTATGGAGAATGAAGCAAAAGTTGCAAATCTTATTGATTCAGCTAACAAGTGTTTGAGAACTCATCTGATTTATCATTTTTTTTCTTAGTCAGAAGCTGAGAATATTTTGAGTATCCCTTTTAACTTTAGTAATTCCTGTGACTTAAGATATTGGGCTCTAAAAAAAATAGGAGCCTAGTATACGTCGTCTTGTGGCCTGGATAGATCTCCTAGTGCCTCTTCAGAGTTTCCATGACCTCGAATTTGGAACATGAATATTCCTCCCAAGGTTCAAATCTTTTCTTAGAGGGATCTTAATAATTTTATTCCAATGCAAACTAGTTTACAGTATCAAAGAATTCAAACTACAGTCACTTGCATTCGGTTAGTACAATGGAAACTGTGTTTCATGTCTTGGAAGATTGCCCATTTTCAAGAGCTGTTCAATTCCAGGTTGGGCTGAAGGTCCGATGATTTTCCTAGCCAATCATTTCGAGACTGGTTCTGGCAATTCTTAAAGATAATGTCGATTTCGATATGGAAATTCTTGCCATGACTTTGTGGAATATCTGGAATTTAAGGAACTTGAAACTTCATAAACAAAAAAATTGCTCGGTTGAGGATGTAATGCATGGGGCCCTTAGAACTCTGTATTCTTTTCAATTTATAAAATTACGTGAAGTGGGGTCTTGATGATCATCTTTAGTAAAGTGGTGCCCTCCAGTTAATCTTATATTGAAAGTGAATATGGATGCTTCTATATGTCCAACCATAGGGAAGACAAAGTTAGGATGTGTTATTAAAAATTTAGAAGGAAGGGTTATGTTATGTACTGGAAAAAAACTTCAGGATTCATGGTAGGTTGATATTACAGAAGCAATGGCATTGCTCTTTGGTCTAGAAATGGCTTCTCATGCTGGTATTTTCTCAGTTACAATTAAAAGTGATGCTCTGGTGGTTATTAACACTTTGTATGATGTTGCTTGGTGCTTGGCTCCTATTATTGTTGTTCTTAACGACATTAAAAACCTTTCCTCTATGTTTATAGATGTTTCTATTCACTTCATTCCTCGTATCGATAATAAGGTGGCCCATACTTTAGCATGTTTGGTGAGATCTCTTTTGTCAAATGTAATTATGCTTGACTCTTGAAGTAGCGGAAGGTAAATAAGAATAGATAAATATCATGACAATTGAATCACGCACGATTACTAGTTAATGATCTTTCAAAACCTGTTGAATCCTAAGATTAGGAGGAATTAGGCATCAAAATAGTTTATTCCTAAGAATGCCGATATTTGAAAAAATTTGGGAATTAATTTATTAAAACATCAAAACTATCCATTATCCTAGAACATCACAAATAAATAATGTTGACAAAAACACTAATGAGAAAAATAACAAAAAACCAACAAAAGCCCGAAAAAAAAAAGTTAAAACTTCAAAGGCCTAAACGATGGAATTTGGGCCTGAAAATGGGCTAGTTATGGGTAAACTAGTAGCAAATGTAGATCTTTGAGTCAGCTTTAATTTGATATATTATGGGCCCAGTAATTCCACCTATGCCAAAAGTTATGGTCTTTAGAAGCAACGCTGCGCATCGAGACGCTCCAAAAATACTAAAGCCATCTCATCCGCATCAACTCTTCTCCTCTTTATGTTGTTGAGTTGATTCAGGAGGACTTTTAGTTCATTTTCCAGAAAAAAAAGGGCATTAAGAAGATTAAAAAGACTAAAATATGTTGGTTGAAGACTACATCTATGAAAATTATTTACTATTTTCTTTTTTATCGATTATTATCTAGTTGATGTATAATTTTGGAATGAATTAATGAGTTATAAATTGAATTTTGCGTTATTGTTATTGATTAATGAGTTGCTGCAATTTTAATAGAACAAACGAGCTTGAATTTTTTCCCCAGCTTTCTATTTGCCCAGCTCGAGCATTGCTCCTTTTTAATTGAACTAGCTAATTTCGAGCTCGAACTAAGCTCGACTCGTATATCTAATTGAACGAACTAATTTTGAGCCGAGCTTGAGCCTAGCTCAAGTTTATTAAATCTTAAACGAGTGAGCTTAGCTCGGTTCATTAATGTTGCAGTTGATATTTTTCAATATATTGTATTCTATGATATATATGATTAAATATATGCAAGAATGTACTTTTTTTGCTTGTGCTTAAATTATGAATTTGTTGATATAAGGTGACGTTTGTAATGCAATTATGTTATGTATTAGTAGGGTAAGTATGTTTTACATATTGATTTGGGAAATATTAACTACTCTCCATCAACTTTTGCCAGCACTCGTCTACAATAAAAATGTACAGTAATACCCTTCCCTCTCATTTTAACCTGTACATTGTTGTTTGAATTTTTTTCTTTTTCTTTCTTTTACTTACTGCAGGAGGGTCCACACTCATTTTTAGTTATTTTTATTTTCAAATGTTATTATTTTTTAACTTTATTAAAATTTATCTTCTTTTAACTTATTTAAATTATTATTATTAATTAAAATTTTTTTATAATTAAAATGTTATTATTTTTTGATAGAAAAAATTCAATCTTTCATTGATTGAAAATCAAAAGTAGAAAATAATATCAATAAGAGTACAATTAAGAAGTACAAAAATAAAATCTCATTCAAATTATGAAATTTTTTAAACTATTCCTCAATCATGTTGACATAGCTCTTCTGATGTGCAACTTGGTGATTTGTACGCTCCACTCAATGACTTTGATTAGCCATAAATTAACTTTTTAGTCTTTAGGTGAGTTCAATTGCAGAAATATCAACAGAAAATTCAAAATTGGGATATAATCATATTTCATGAAGGATAAACAATCAAATCTCATAAATGGTAGTAACTCCATATAGGAAGATTAAAAAAAATCAACAAAAAAATAAACAGATCAAAAATTTGTATTTGTTGAATGAAAAAAATAATAAATAAATAAATAAAATCTAAAGAAATAAGAAAGAATTACTGCCGATCTAAGAGATGATCATCGGTAGCCAATAATAAAAGTTTTTGATAAAAATTAAAGAAAGAAAAATGAGAGAAAAAAGGAGGTGGCTAGTTTTATAATTTTATTAAATATTATTATTGAAATGATCAAATTATCCATTTTTATTTTATCTATAATAATTTAATACAATATACGAATTGAATTAAATTAATATATCCTTTTATAAGAAAATAAACAAATCTAACATCACTAAGAAGGGATTACCGCCGATCTAAGAGATAATCATCGGTGGCTAATAATAAAAGTTTTGATAAAAATCAAAAAAAAAAAAAGAAAAATGAGAGAAAAATGAGGTGGCTAGTTTTAGGGGGGTGTATTGGATGATGACTTTTAATAACTTTTATAAACTTTTTTTGAGTGAATGACTTTGACAGACTTTATAGATTTTTAATGACTTTTGCAGAGTTTATAAATTTATCAATGACTTTCATAGAGTTTATTTTAAAAGACTTCTATAGAATTTATAATTTTTCAATGACTATTATAGACTTTAGTTTTAAAAGACTTTTATACAATATATGAATTTGTTAATGACTTTTATACACATTTATTAACTTTAATAGACATTAATAAA
>CATIWO010449464.1:0-23121 GCA_949673435.1 Macaranga tanarius
ACTGGAAAATTCACTAATTTTTTTCAATTATTTTAAAACAAAATTCTAAACTGTTAGGTTGTCTAAATAATTTTGTGCTGACTGAAAAATCACAAAATTCTAAATCCTGAGTGTTCTTAGGCTGTCCAAACATTAAAAAAAATATTACTTCAAAGCAATAAGCAATTGTGGGGCTCTACTCAACTGAGGAAGACTAAAAAGTGACTGCCACATCAGTTTTCTGTTAACTAAAGCAGACATATGGTATTATTTGTAAAATTTTTATAGTTGGTGGTTACTTTTGTAAGAAAAAATTCGTTATGGTTTAATTTGAAAAGGCTATAAAAGGTTGGGGTTTTTTATGTAATTATCCCTAAAAAAAATTCAAATATTCACTCCCTTCTTAATTTTATCCCAATTTTTTAATTTTGACAAAAATGTGCTAATTTAGTAAATATTTATAATTTTAACACAATTGGTCAAAATTAAATAAAAATGTGACGTATCATCTTGCAAAAAATCAATTTTACCTTTTTTGAATTGCTAAACTTATAATGTTTATTGGTGTAAAAAAAATCCAAATGTTTGTAATTTTCAGCAAATTTGTCCAAAATTTAAATTTTTTGATAAAATGTTTTAATTTATCCAATTTGATTATTCTAATATAAATAACTACATATTTAAAATTAAATAAAAGTAGTGACACAATAATAAAAGAATTAATTTTACTATTGATAAATTATTATAATATTTTTAAATTTAAAAATAATTTTTAATATAATAAATTATTCCTCTAAGTAATTTAGATTTTTAAATTATTTCATAAATAGTTATTTGAAATCCATTAAAAATAGTTAACTTTAAAATATGAATAAAGCCTTTTGTGAGTGTATGCACGCGTGTGCATATTTATGTGTAATTTATTAAAATAATAATTCATAAATTTAAAAATTTTATCACAAGTGAATTTAGTTCATGTGAATAATTTTTATTTAATTTTGACCAAATACTAAAATATTTTTATTAAATTATAAAAAAGCGATAAATTTACCAAAAATTACAAATGTTTAGATTTTTTGTACTAATATACTTTTTAAAATTTTAAAACATGAAGGGCAAATTTGACAATTTCTAGATATCATGTCATTATCTTTTATTCAATTTTAATCAAATGCTTATTTGTATTAAAATTGCCAATGATTAGTGGAATCGGAACATTTTTGTCAAAATTAAAAAATTTGGATAAATTTGCAAAAGGTGGCAAATGTTTAGATTTTTTTATACGAATAGGCCAATGGGTTTTGGCTATCTTCACTAAATGGGTTAACTTATTGGGATGGAGACAAGTAAGGGTGAGCAATTGGAAGTTCGGGTCAAAAAATTGACCCAAGATTTTTGAAGAATTGTAAACTGAACCGATACCAAAAATTTAGGTGGGTGATCAGTTCAATTTTCGGGTTACCGAGTAAATAAGAAAAAGAAAAAGGAATATAACAGACATTTTCTAGTAGCTAGAACCATGGAACTGTTATATTTTAGTCATATTTATATATAATAATAATAATAATAATGTTTGATTCTTTTATTAGGTCAGTTTCAATTGAAAATTTGCGAATGATAAAAATTAAGATTTGAACCGAACTGAATTTGCTCGATTCTGTTTAGATTTTCGAGGGCGGGTGGGTTGCTCACCCCTAGAGACAACTTGTGGTGTTTTGCTTTGTCCAAAGGGTTAATATAGAAAAAACAAGACAAATCAAGCAATAATTTCTTTATGCCCAATATATTGGTCATTTATTCTATTGGACATGGTTGGAAATTATAGCACAACCTTAACACTATTGCCCTAACAAACTGGAACATGCCTGATCGAAACCCCATCATCTTCTCTACGTAGGATGAATGACTAAACATTTAGGATGTGCTTTTTAAACAAGTCTATAATTTGAAGAGGACCAAGACCTCTTACTAGTAATGCACAACTATATAATAATGTAAAAATGATTACAAAAAACTATTCAACAATATTTTAAGCATCGCCTTTAGTTGTTGGGAGAGTGATTTCTTCAATTACTTATGTAATCTCAATAGTTAAAGGCTCTGGAACAAACAAATTTGGAGGAGGCTCGGATGAGAACTAAAAAGGCTGAAGCTAAAGTTGAGATTAGGGCTTAAGTTAAGGTTGAGTTAAGTAGCTTGAAGTGGTAGTTGAAGTAGCTTGCATCATCTTTATAATTGTAGAGAGCTTGGAAGAAGTCCAAATTTGGACTCTGCTCTTTCCAAACACACTTGTACTATAAATGGTAGTTTGCAAGCAAGACACTGGATAAGCTTTGAATATTTTAAAGCTCGGATTGGCAATTATCTCCTACTTATTTCATTAAAGCTTCCAGCTCCTCGACTCATTTGGTTAGTTGAGCAATAAACTCTTCTCACTCAAAAATATTTTTTGAGTAGCCTCGCGAAGAGATTTAACAATAGCCATCTTTTTCTCATCAACTTTAAAGAGCTTATAAGCCTTTTCTAATCTCGTCTTTTAGCTCAATTTACACCTCTCCAAATCTTTGATCCTTCAAGTTACACTTACTTTTATGAGTATAACGAGAATCCTTCAGGTGTAAGATACCTTAGGTAGGTTGAAATGAAAAATAACAAACATTCATTAAAGGGATAATGGTCCCTTTTATCCACAACTATAGGTCAATTTTCTAAATAATCATCTCTTTTAAAAATTATCAATTTAGACAGTGAATTTTTTGACTTTTGTATAATTTATTTTACTTTCAACTGGCATGTAAAATTGCTAACGTGGCAAGAAGTTGGTGACTGTGCTAATTAATCAAAACGTCATCATTTTGATGTACAACGTAATGAGGAAAACAAAGCCGCAATTAAAAGCCAAAACTACGACATTCTTTTCTTCATGAATCGAAAGCCAAAAACAGAACTAAAAAAGAAGCTAAGTCTAAAGATAAATTACCAATCACCATAACAATTACAAAATAAATTCCAGCTTGAATAAACCAGCACTTGCATTTGCAACCCTGCATTGTTGTAATTGAATCTCTTGTCCCTTTTAAGCTTGCTTTCAGTTCAACAAGTTCCCTTTCCAGCTCCACAATATGGTCTCTTAGTATCTCATCACTTATATGGTTCTTCTCTAAATTACAATTCATTCTCCTCAACTCATTTAGTATGAACACAGTTCTTTCATTGATCCATTCATCGTGCCATACAAAAAAATCGCATTGTGTATTCTATGAACACAAACACATGCAAAAGCATAAACAGATGAAGAATCAATCACAAGCACTTGAATTAATCAATCAAAATCAAAATCAATACATACATCAAACAAATAATAACAATAATCAAATGAATAGTCCTAACATACGTTGGTTCTCGGACTTCCCAAGAAACTGCAGCCTGGATTTGATGAAGTTCTCGATGTCTTCAGGCGAGGTTGATAACCACATTTGCAACAAGAATCATTCCTGATGAAGACATTGTTTCCACTTCCTTCCCTGCCATTAGATGTTTCAGGTTCCATTTTTTTTGTTCTCTTTTACCAGCAGCTTCAATTTTCGTCTTCTTCAATCCTATTTCTTGCAATTTTTTTTGAACCCTAATTCAAGTCTAAAAGAGGATGTATTTAAAAGAGGAACCCTAATTCATGTTTTGAAGCTTTGTTTTCCTCATTACGTTGTACATCAAAACGACGACGTTTTGATTTATTAACACAGTTACCAACTTCTTGCCACGTCTGCGTTCCACGTCAGCAATTCCACATGCCAGTTGAAAGTAGGATAAATTAGACAAAATTTACTGTCTAAATTGATAATTTTTAAAGGATAAGATTATTTAAAAAATTGACCCATAGTTGTGGATAAAAGGGACCATTATCCCTTCATTAAAATATGCCAAATAAAAGGTATTTAAAGGAAGAAGATAAGAAAATAGCTCAAAAAGACTCAAAAAAGCTGAGACTTAACATCTTCTTAGTCCATAGATGGCCACTTGCCCATATCCTTCTTCAGGAAAAGGCATTCATCCAAGTGGTCATAGACCTAGGAAGTTTGGATTAACGGGCACTCAACTCTTTCCTCTATCCATGGTACTACATCTGGACATCCCTCTAAATGAGGTCGTTTATACAAAATGATGCCATCACCTTTATCATAATACTACTCTAAAGCTTTTTGAGATTATCTATTCTTCCAATCTAGAGGTTCAGAAGGCTCATCCAAAATCTATAATGTTTGAAAACACCACTGTTATAAGAGATTTAAAAGCTGACATAAAAGATACTATAGCGAAAAGCTCACTGTTAAGAATTAGAAAGCCAATAAAAATGCATTGATATCAACCATATTTTTGTACCAAAAATAAAAAATAAAATTAATAATAAGTTTAAAGAAGATATACAATCACTAAAAAGGCTTGCAAAGTTTATCAAGGTCATCATCTGTGACCGAAAGTGTGCTACCGAAATAATTTCTAAGTATATGCATACTACTATAGTAATTCACATTCAGCCCTATGGCCTTACACTTGGACACAAGATCCTTAATAAATCTAGCATCTGGATCTCTGAGCTTCTTTAGTCGTTTTATGGACTTATGAGAGTCCACTCAAAGCCTGGGAACATCCATAAAATTGTCTTTATATTATACAGTAAAATAGATGAGATCGCCAATCCAATTTATATCGACAACTCTCCTAAATAACCAATGTTCGGGTAGAGTTGTAACAAAAGAAAACCAACTACTAAGTTCTTTAATACAATCTATAAAGAAAGCGGTGCAAGTTGAAAGTCAAGTTTCTACCTTGCAATATAATTAACTCACAGAAGGGAATAAGCAACCTATATATAGGGATGTAGCCGACCAAAAGTAATCGTAAATGTTTTTTGTCTCGCGCCGAGACAATCGCGCGAGGGGGCAAATAATCGTTTTGCCCCCTCGTGTAGTAGGAGAAACGAAAATTGTTGGGGGCAAAAAGGTAATTTTATGGGTAAAATTACCTTTTTATCTCCATAAATAATCTACCTCCCTGTAAAATGGAGGGGCCAAAATGGTAAATAGGTAACTTGCGCGACATCTCGGCGCGAGTTACTTATCATTACCCAAAAGTAATGATGTAAAAATTCAAAAAATACTTTATAAAGGGATCTAAAGGGAATCTAAAACCCCTCCTTCAACTGTTATAAATACACTACTATTCTACTTAAAGGCTATGTAGGGGAAGATTCACCTTATTTTTGAGAAGGGGTTGGATCGTGATAAGTTCTAAAGCTATCTTGAACACACCTAAGTTAAAAATTCTTAAGAATATTGTATTTTACCCTAATGACCTTAAAATGATCTTTAGTAACAGTTGATTGAAAATCTCCCCCACCTATTATATTCCTAAAAACAATTGAGAATAGGATAAATGAATAAAGCAAAACAAAGGCAAAGAAAAAATGATACCTACCTGAGAAAGAGGAATGAGAAGAGAGAGAAAATGGCGAAAGTAAGGGCAACTCATAACTTAGAAAAACATGAATAATATTTGACATGTATCATTATCCTAAATTCAAATCACTATACAAATGACTTTCCTTTCATCCTTTTTACTCCCTTTTTGAAATTGCGGGGATGAAGTTTTTTTTTAATGAAGAACTTGATGCTAGTTGATTCCATTAGTTAATTTCTCATTTCACCTTTACTAATTCTCATTTTGGATATGGCGGAGCATTCCACATGGATAGAGATCATGGCCGCAGCTATTATTGTCTGCAAGGCTTGGAAGCACCTGCCCGGGACAACTGGGCTTGGCTTGGTTAGTAGTGCCTACCTGCCCACTCCGAAATGCCCAGCCATTTTTGTTCTTTTGATACACAATGGTGGTGTCTGATGAGGATGATAAATCCTTGTGATTGCCCAAAATCTACTCTCAGGGATTAGCAATCTACGGACACATATTTGTCACCAGAATGCGGTCTCCAACCTCCACCAGCATTTGTAAGATTCTTCAGTCCCTCACCAGTAAAGTCTGAGGAATTCTCAGAGTCAACCAGGCATTCTTCCATGGTAGCAAGATATTTTAACTGATGATGGAGTGAAGCAATTGTTTTCTGGCACTCAGCAAATTTACTTGCAGCAACTGCTAGCTCTTTCTCCTAAAAAAAATGCAGATTTTAATACCGAAACATTAGGTGAGAGTTATAGTTGAATGCAATTAATTTCCACAATTAGTACTAATTTGCTACTCTGTGAACCCAATTTAGTTTGATAAACCAATCATTCTAAGATCAGCATGTTAACAATTAAGTGCAGTGACAAACAATTTAATGTGATGACTGGAATGATATTCATATACGCAGTCAACGAATAGAATTCATGAATTTTCACCTTAGGCAGCATTACTTGATTTCGGTAAAAGTGGAACAGTTTGTAATGTGCCTACAATGTTGTCTAAAAATTTTTTTACTAGACAACATTATCATCCATCCACCATATCAAATATTGGTCAAAGTTCCACAGGAGCAGCATAAAATACTAATTAAGCCAGAATGAGCTAATCATTTGTTTGTTTGGAATAAACAGACAGAAATGAACTTCTAGTGAGTGTCAGACTATCTACCTGCTTTATCTTCATCTCTTCATTAAAACTTGCAACATCCTTGAGCTCAGCCTGATACTGGAATTCAGCTTTACGTTTCCTTTTTGAAAGCTCATCCTGCAACTTTTGACACTTGGCTGATGTTTCTGCTAACAAAGCACGCTCCTTCTCAAGCTCTGCACCTAGTAAATCAACTTTGGAAAGCAAACTTTTGTTTTCAGATTCAACAATAAGGAGTCGCGATTCTGCCGCTTCTCTTATTGATTTGATGCTCTCCATCTCTTCCTCTCTCACTCCCTTCTCTTCACTGGAAAGAGCTATTTGAAATTTCAGCTCTAGCAACTTTGCATCTGTTTCCTTTAGCTGACTTTGACACATCTCAAGCTGCCCCTGGTACTCAACCAAAGCCTTTTGTGTTTCAACTTTTTCCTCTTTCAATTTCTCTAACCTCTCCTCCAATATTACAGTTTTGTGAATCATGGCTCCCTGTTCAACTTCCCATGGACTTTTAATACAAGTAACTTGGTCTGGTAATGGTATGGCCTCAAGGTAAGAACTTCCACTTTCTGTATCAGGCAAAGCAGCAAGTATTTCCATTTCCAAAAAATCATCCATGAGATCCATTTCTATAGAAGGGACAATGAGATTTCTTCCAATAGTCTTCTTATTCTTGAATTGATCAAGTTCAGGGACAATAGCAGATGCCCATGAATTGGGACAAATTGGCTCACATTCATTTACCTCCAACCCGACAATCTTGGGTGCATCACTTTCTGCTACTAGCAGCCTCTCCCCACTATTAGACTGACTGTCTGTTAAAGATTCAACATAAATTGATGAGGCTGTCATGGATTTATGATCGTTGGCAGGGGAAAATATACGAGCAATGGTTCTTAGCCTACGACACTCAGCTTCAAGCTTTGCAACCTTCTTTATACTTTCCAGATGTTGTTTGCTGGCTATTTCAGCTGCTTGTGTGCACAGGTCCCGTTCTAGAGTCCTAATTTCTAACTCCTTTGCTTGAGAAAGGGCCTCATATCTAAGAGAGGCATTGTCCTTCTCTGCAGCCTCAAGTTTTTGTCGAAGATCAGAATCTACCGATGCTGCAGCGTCACTTTCAGCAGTTTGAAGTTGAGCCTGAAGCTCATCAAGCTTTGTCTCAAACTCAGACTTCATAGATTCCCATTCGCAAGTTTTCCTGGCAAGAGCTTCATTGGTCATTTGTTCCTGACCTTCTCTAGCTTGTCGTAACTGCCTCACACATTCCTTAAGTGCTGCATCCAAATGACCAACTCTATTTTCAAGTCCAGAGTTCTTCTTTGTAGCCGCCTCAAGCTGTTTCTTCAATGACAATAATTCCTTTTCAGCTTTCTCCCACCCTACCATTAGAAATGGAAAAAAATAATAAATCAACTATCCACTTAGAGGCAGTGTTCTGTTCTCCATGACATTTTAATAGGGTAAGCAAAGAAATGAATAAGAGTTTAAAAGAAAATAAATCCATATAGGTATTTATAACTCTCATGGAAAATACCTGATGCCTCCAGTTGAAAGAAACAATAAATTTGCTATGCCTAATGCAGCTACCTAAATGAAAATTAACTAAAAGAAAAACAATTTCAGTTGACATGCATACAGAACTCATTTAAGGGCAATATGAACCAGAAATTGAACTAAATATCCACATCCACTTCATTCCAATCAACTGGACTCAACTTAGCCTTAATGCCAAAACATGAAGTTTGCTGCATGAGGTTTTTCTTTTCTTTGTTTCCTTTTTCTACATTCTATTCTGCTTAGTATGAGTAAGTGTGTATCTGTGCATGTCTAATGAATTTGAATAAAAAGATGCCATTTCCCATTGAAAATCACATACAGATTACATGTAATCAACAAAAATATAGATGCATAATTAGGCTATGCCATTGTGGGTAGTTCATGCATATACATCCATTACATTACCATTTGCTTTATCTAATACATATTTTCGTTTTAGATATTTTAAGAAAAATACTAGCCCTGATGTTGAGCGTAGAAGGCAAGAAAACAGATACCTGAGACTGCTTCCTCTGCAACTTTGGCATGCTGCTTTACCGAGTCTTCCTGCGCCCTAATGTTCAGAATAGCGGCAGATAGTTTCTCTGTTAAAGTCTTTACTTCATCACTAATTTCTCCATCACTTGGTGCTGCTTTAGAAGTAACCTTTGGTGACTGAGGATTATGAGTTGGATATACCTTTGCCAACAAAAAACAAATTACAGGCACAACATTTCTATTTAATAGCTATTCACATTAGGGGCAAAAAAGGATAAATAGAAAATAAAAAGAACCTGATCATCAGAAAATCTTTCAGAATGGGAAGAGAATGATCCTGAACTGTCCGTTTTGGCAGGACTCTTATCGGAAGACTTCCTTCTCCATAACCAACTCCTTCGGTCCATCTCCAATTTCACCAAACCATCATCGTCGTCACCTTCATCTCAATCCCATTTCTGTTATGTATTATTAACCTCACCAACTGCAAGTGTTGGCCGTGAAGAAAATGAGTTCAAACTTCCACTAGGCAATTAAGCAGAAAGAGTCAAATCCCAACTGTTAGAAGCAATTTAAATCTGATAATATAACCTCCAAAAAAGTAGAGTCAAATCAAACAAGAAATGAAAACTCTGCTTTGCTTACAAATCACTTCTCGACCAATTCACCTTCCAAAAAAGAAATGTTTTACCTTACTAATATTTTATCAGACACTTGGATATTGAACCATCATCATTTTGAAATTTGGATAATTTTTTGAAGCTTAATTGTAGTATAAGTAAAATAAAATATATATATATATATATATATATATATATATATATATATATATCCATATAGTTTTGACACCAAACGTTAACAAAAATCGTTAACTCTAGCACCCACCAAATACATTAGGATGACAAAACCTTATAGGGAGAAACTACAGGACCACTTGGCATAAAGCCAAAACTCATTCCACAGACAATATCTACCAAAAATATCACAATATATTTTCATAAAAGCACTTCCAATTTTTTAGACCATACTTCCAATTTCAATTAAGAATATAACATCATCAGGGAAAAAAGTTGCAAATGTAACTAAGATATGAAAAAGCTAAAAATACTAACATTAACAATTTATTAGCTTATTTTTTTTGGTATCTTATTTTATTATCTTAATTTCAGTGTCATGAACTCTTCTTGTTTTAATTCTCTCTGTTTGTTTATTTAATCCATAGGATAGGTTTCTTATTTGAACTTTTTGTCCAAAAAAAAAAAAAAAGTGGAAATAGAAAATAAATGTTTCATTTCATTTATTTATTTTGAACTTCTGTAACTTTAATTATCTGTTTTGGTGTTTTAAGTATTTTCATTTACAATTAAGTGTCTAAACCACTAAAAATTTTTCAAATTGGTGTTTCTAACATGTTTTATGGATTAAAGTGCTTATATAGCAAATTTTATACAATAAATTGATTTAAATACCCTTCTTAACATATTAAACCTTATATATATATATATATATATATATATATATATATATATATATATATCAAAACTAGTAGTGTATTCTTGTCTTGCGTGGATTGGTTATTATTATATTTTTTATTTATATTTTGATATATTTTTATTGATAAAAATTTAAATTATTTGTAAATAAATAGAAATAATTAAATTTATATAAAGAATTTATATATATTAAGTAATAGTATATTGAAAAATCAAATCTTATACAATAAAAAGTAAAATAGAGTATAGCCCTATTGGTATCAATATAGCACACATGATAACACAAATTCTTTAATAGAATTGATAAAATTTTAAAACAAGTGTTAAGAATAATTGATAAAATAAGGAAAAAAAAAAAGAAAGTTACCTCATTAAAGAAAATAGCATAATCTTGTTGAGTAGAAGGAAATTTAAATAAAAAAAACTTGAAAAAGTGAATAAAAGAGTTTAGAGTAAATTATATTTTCCTCTCCAAAATTTGACCTAATTAATAGTTACTTCCCACTTATTTTAAAATTGAATTTTTATCTTCCTTAGTTATGATTTTGTTAACAGATAATGAATTCTATTAGGATTTAGTAAAAAATAAAATAAAATTAGTCAATTAAAATTAGTTAGTCAAAAATAAATTATTATGTAACATATCAAAACTATCCTTATTGAACATCAAATTTTATAATGTCAAAAAAAAGGCAAAACCCGTATTTAAACCCTTAAACTTTTAAGTTTTATTGCATTAAACCCTTAAATTTCAATTATGTTGTATCAATCTCTCATACTTTTTAGTTTTGCATGCATTAAGGACTTCTTTTAAAAATTTCCTCCCTAAACTTATTTTTAAAGATCAAATTACTAAACTTTCAATGTTTTTTTTGTCATTTTAATACAATTAAAAAAAAATTACAAACATGTTGTATGTTTTCCATTAAATAATAATCTAACAAATTAAATAAATTAAAAACAGTTGTTTTTATTTTTATTTAAACATATTAGTTTAAAGGTAAAATATCTTTAATTCAAATTAGTAATTTTTATTATTTTATTGTTTTATTATTATTAGATAAATAATGTTTTAATAATAATTAAGTATGCTAAAAATTTCATACTTTTTATTTTTTTAAAAAAATTATTTTAAACATATTTAAAAATTTTAACAAAAATATTAACTTTTAAATCTTAATTTAAAAAAAATCTTATACTTTATGATATTTAACGTACATTAATAAAGTTAATAAAGTACGAGTAAATATTAATTAAGTATCGAGTGTCCAATACAATGGTAGAATTTTACTTTATAAACTAGAAATCTTGAGTTTGATACCTCCCTCCTGACCCTTAAATATCAAATATGGATTTTTTAATTTCCATCAAATGTGAGTTCATAAAATATAAATACGACTGCCTATAATATATAATAAAAATATTTCAATACTAATAATTACAGTGCTAATTCTATTTATAATAAAAAATACCAACCAATATAAAAATAATTGAAATCATCTTTGACTCACCATAAAATGAATTTTTTAAGCACACTAAATATAAAAAATGTAAAAAATATTTTTAATATTATTTTAAAATTTTTAAAATTTTGTTTATTTTTTAATATTTTAAACAAATTTTTAAATAAAAGTATTTTTTTTATTATACTTAATTATTAATAAAAATATTCTTTAACATAAAAATAAACTAAAGTTTTTATCAGTTGGAAATAAAAAAAATACATATTTTTTTACTTTAAATACATTTAAATAAAAACTAAAAAATAAAATATTAATTTTTTAATAAACATTATTTAATGCATTTAATTGGATTAAATTGACAAAAAAAAAATTGAAATTGAGCACTTTGACTTTTTAACACAAGTCTAGGGATGAAATATTTTAAAAAAGTACTTAATGCATATAAAAATAAAAATATAAGGGTCTAATGTAACACAATTAAAATTTAAGGGTCGATACAATAAAACGTGAAAGTTTGAGAGCTTGAGAGTGGGTTTTGCCGGTAACATTCTTCTCTTTCAATTTACTTTTCCTTCTTTTCCTCTTATTCTTTATTCTCCTTTATTCTAATACAAAATTCACTTTTGTATCTTTTCTAATTTTCTTTCAGGCCAATCTTCTTTTGATTTTCTCCAATTTCAGTTCTCCTCACTTCAGTTCTCCTCACTTCAGTTATCACACTTTATCTTACGTAATCTAAGGTGAACAGTTAGTTTCTCATTTTGTCTTATGTAACTTGAGACGGATAATAGAGTTTACTTCTCATTCCTTCTGAATTCCTATTTATTAAAATCAAGAAAATTTAATATAAAGCAATTTGTGTAAATATAAATATATAGAGAAAAAGTCAAATTTTTACATTTGAAACACTAGTAAATATAATATTATCACTACAAGAAATTCTCCATTTAATGACAAATCATTTTGTTACGAACAATTTTTTATCATTAAATATTATTTACTAATAATGAAATTGATAGGTTGTCACGTTGAGTTTTGATTTCTTTGACAATTATTACTTTTGTAACTATTATTGTAATATTTCATCACCATTATATATATTTTATGATGAATAAAGCTATTTTATTATGATTAAGTTTGGAGAGAAAAATCGATGCAATATTTTTAGAGGGAAAATATATAATGACAACATATAGCTAGAGGATGACAATTTTTTGTTGTAAAAAAATGAAATTATGTAATGAAAAAAATGTACTTTGTCACTAAATGTTATGTGTTAGATTTAACAAAATTATTTTCACTTTTTTTAATAAATTTTGACAATAGATATTGATGGCATAGTCAATGTTTTTCCCCTTAAGACTAGGGTCAATGTCTTAATCAGCATCCACCTTAGCAAAGAGCCTTAGACTTCCAGGAGACTATGAGCTAAAGACTAGTTCACTTCCAGTAAATCACAACCTGAAAAGTATGGTTACTTCTAGTAAACCACTTTCTGGAACCACCTTCAGCTCCAAAAAGTCCACTCCACTATGCCACTAATAATACCCACGTTACCCACATCTCCACTTCTTAACAAACTTCCTAAAAACTCTCTAATACGTTACTACTTTTCCATTGCACTGAAACCTTTCCATATGTGGTAGTCTCTTCGATCTATAAGTAAAGTCCCAATCCAACATAACAAAGTAAGTCTTAACCTAAGTAAAATACTATTCATCATTCATATATCTCTAATTTGACTTTAGCATCAGAGTGGATATGTTGGGAACACCTGTTGACCACATTCTGACTTTTCTATTTTGCAAATTAACTAATTTGACCCTAACATCTCACCTAATCTCCCCAATCCTAGGTAAAGCTCTTAGGAACCTTTTTATCATTGGTGCGGTGAGCGTGGACTTATTCTTTTCCTATCGTTTCCTTGAGTTTTGCTTGCCATGGGAGATCATCATTTTAATGAGGAAAACACCTTACCCTCTATTATTGATCCACCACTATTGGATCTTCAAGCCAAAATCATACCGATGTTGAAACTACCAATAATGGTGACGTCACCACACCTACTATCAACCCTGTTACATGATTAAAAATGGCTAACATCTACAAATATCTATTCACTCTCATGAAAAAGGGTAGAATAAGCCATGGTTGTCCTTTTGAACGCCGTACTAAAATTGAAGGAATCACCAGTCCCAAAATGCTGCACTTGCCAAGTCTAGAAAGACAAAATACATATCACTGAAATGAAAAGTCCTACTTTTTCCAGTAACGACTCCTCATGGGACGAGCTCAGTGAGATGGAAGTGAAAAGTGTGAGTCTTAATGAGGTAAATATAGAAAAAAAAAGTGTATCAGGCCATGAAAAGTATAGAGCTTTAGCTCCAAAAGTGTTGGATCATGATCTTACTAATACTTCACCTTTATCAAAGTAGATTCTAGAAAAGCCTTTTCCTCTAAAGTTTAAAATTTTACAACTAAAGTCTTATAATAGAACTACAAATCCATGAAGTTATTTGGCTAAGTTTTATAGCGTAATACATCCCCACACCACTTCTGAAGCCTTACTATGCAATGTATTTCCTATAATACTAAAAGACGTAGCTCAAGAATGGTACCAGGGACTAGAGGAAGCCTCCATTCACTCCTTTTCTAAATTAGCTTTGTTATTTAAAGTAAGATTCATTACCAGCATTTCCACCAAAAAGATATCTTCAAACTTGTAGAAGGTAGTGCAGGAGGAAAGAGAAAGTTTAAGGTGTTAAAAAAGAATGCCAGAAAGGAGCTAAAATAGAGCCCAATGGAGTAACATACTTCATAGCTGGAGGTTCAATAATTAAAGAAAGCTCTGGAAAGTGCAAGAGATAGGGGAAAGATTTATATTGTAGGAGCAGGTAAAATGTTTCCTTTAAAACCAATGATATTCACTCCTGAGGATGAAGAAAAGGTAACATCTCTCTATACTGATGCTTTAGTAATTGAAGGTACAGTTGAAGTATTTATTTTAAAAAGAATGTTAATTGATGATTAAAGTGTAGTTAACCTTTTTACTTTTGAAGTATATATACCTGTAGGACTTAGACTTAATAAGCTTTGTTCAGTATATAATCTTCTCATTAGTTTAGAAGGGAAGCAGGTGCCAATTGAAGTTTCAGAAGTCCTGATGGTAGAGCTAGGAGATGAGGAATATGTTAAAAAGTTCAAAGCTAAATTCATAATGGTTGATATACCTTTCTCCTACAACACCATTATAGGCGGTGCCATACTTTATGATTAGGAGCCTTTGCCTCTGTAAGATACCTCACAATGAAGAAACATACAAAAGATGGAGTTACCATAGTAAGAGGAAACCAGAAGGTTGCACAGGAAGCATACCTTTATACACTAAAAGATGCATCTCAATCCTAGACAGTTGAAATTCTAAGCTTCCTAAAAATGATCAACACCAAGCCCTTAGACCAAACACTGGAGCTGGAAGTGTCTCCAGAAGTTAAAAAATTATTTATGGGTATAGGTTTAGAAGATTATATAAAAGTTAAGATAGAGGAGGTGCTAAAAGCAAATGCCATATTTTTCGATTGGTCCCCTAGAGACATAATGAGGATCAGTCCAAGCATTATAAGCCATAAGTTTAACGTAGATCTAGAAGCTACACTAGTTATTTAAAAGGAAAGAAATCAACTTATTGTCTCATCCATTTTAGGCTTAACAATGGTTTTATCATCCTTTTTACTCCAATTCATTTTTTAAGAAAATGTAGAACCCGAATAAGGTTTAGAATCATACCTTAAATTTTTCCCTTTGAGTTGCTTTTCAATCTTCATGGCTTAACTCACCATATCTTCAATGTCCATATAATGTTACAAATCTACAATATTAGAGATGTTTTTGTTTAACCCTCTTAAAAATTGAGCCATGGTGGCCTCACAGTCCTCCTCCACGTTTACTATTATTATGGCTTTCTCTATTTCTTTATGGTACTCTTCCATACTCATAGAGCCTTGTGTTGAGGTTTGTAACATTTGATGCAATTCTCTATAATAATGGCTAGGAATAAATCTCTTCCTCAGGATTTGCTTTATTTCTCTCCATAGCTCCACGAGTCTTTCTCCATTCTACACCTTTCTTTACATAAATTAATCCCACTAAACAATAGCATAATCACAAAATTCAACGGTAGCTAATTTTACCTTCAGAATAGTTGTGGCATTTGAAGATAAACTCCACTTTTCGTTCCTACTCTAAATGGACATCAGATTATTCTTGCCTTAAAATGAATGAATTTTTATTTTAATGCTGCCAAGGTTTCGATCTACATCAGCCCATGAATATCAGCCCTATTATTGGTCATTTACAGCCCCATTTATTATATATTACAGCCCCTCTATCATATTAATGCATTAAATGCATTAACATTATCTCTCTTGTAATTCTCAAATAAAATAAAATCAAATAAAAATCTAGTTCTAATGGGATGAAATAAAACAAATGCTTAATTTGCAAGTCTAACACAACTAAAACCCAAATTAATATAAAATAAGCCCACAAATCTTACTATAGCTGAATGGCCTTTTATTCATCAAAATGGGCTAAGTGGTTCACTCTAATATGGTTAGACTCTTATTTTAATGATTTAGGCTTATTTGGATCATGTTGACCATTTTAGGCTCTTCTTGAATTTTAAGATTCTTAGCCTAATCTTGGCTATCTTGGTTTTTCCAAATCTGGACTATTAAAGTGGTTAAGGCCTCTTTCATCCTTTTAGCTCTAGACCTTATCATTCGACCTCCATGTATGGTTAATGGATCCTTGGTTTACTGGTTCATATCAATTACTATAGGAGAAATTGAGTCTGCGGTTGAATTCATTATCTTGGATATGCCCCTAACTTTTACTCTACTTTTGGGATGGCCATAGTTCCATCCTTTCAGAGGCATTTCCTCTATTGTTCATCAGAAGTGGAGACTATTTCATCTGACATTAATAACATCATTGTCTATTTGAATGTTGTTCCACCTGAATTTCAAGTGGCTATAATCCAGGGACCAGTTTGACCCCAAGATTGTTGTGATGATGATGAAGAAGAAGAACTATCAGCCTGGGGCTGGACTAGGAATAACATATATGGGAGTCTCAGAATTTCCTACCTTCCCTAGATAAAAGGAAAAATATTACCTAGGCTATAACTGCAAAACTAGCAAAGATTCCAAGCAGACTGTTTTCATGAAAGAGAAGCCAAACAAAGAATATGCTAGACAATATAAGGCATAAGAAAAGAATGGCACTACTAAACCTAGGTTTGAGATCTTCAATGATATGGTGAACTTCACCTCAAAAGGAAAAGCATCAGAAAGCTTGACTAAAATCATTGAAGAGTAGATCATGCAGCTGGTAGAAAATATGAAAAAGGAAGTTGAAGCTACTACTTATATTGACATTATTGTTGTTATCGAGTCTAGCATATAGAGTTTTTCTATTGATGATATGCATGATAATGTATTTATTTCTAGTTTACATGGGCCAGATCATATATTAAACTTTAAGTTTAATTTAATGAAGTTAAACATTACTTATTTGTTTGATGTGCTTACTGATGGTAGTATGCATTGTATTGATCCATATATTTATATATTCAACATTCATTCTATCTACACCGAACCAATTAACTTAGGCATGAAAATTGAATCCAGCACTTTAAATATTTCAAAAGATATTACCTTTAAGGAGAGCTGAGAATTTGAAAACATTTTAATAAAATATTCCAATGTATTCGCTTGGACGTATAACGACGTGCCTGGCATCGATAGAGACATTGCTTAACACTACATACCAATTAAAAAAGTGTATAGACCTATGAAATATAAGTTTTAAAGAATGAGACAATAATGGACATAACTGGTGAAGGAAGACATTGCCAAGCAGATCAAAGCCAACTTCTTAGAAGTGGTGGACTACCCTGAATGGTTGGCCAATATGGTTCCGGTATAAAAGAAATATGGTAGGGTGAGAGTCTATATGAACTACAAAGATCTAAATAAGGCTTGTCTGAAAGATGACTTTCCATAGCTGTATATTGATGTTTTGATAGATAATACAACTTTAGTTGCAATGTTGACCATGGTAGATGGATTTTTAAGGTACAATCAGGTGCCAATGGTACAAATTGATAAACACAAGATGACAATAATCATGGAATGAGGAATGTACTACTATAAGGTTATGCCTTTTAGATTGAAGAATGCAGGTGCAACATACCAGAGAATGGCAACCGCCATATTTTATGATATGATTCATAAAGTAGTAGAAGTGTATATGGATGATATGATAGTAAAGTCAGATAAGAGAGAAGGCCACTTCGAGGCCTTGGAGAAGTTCATGCAGAGGGTAAAAAAGTATAATCTGAGGTTGAATTTGAAAAAGTGTGTATTTGGCGCAACATGTAGGAAGATATTAGGAATCGGGATTAGTTATAAAGGGACTAAGATTGACCAAGACAAGGTGAAAGCGATTAAAAAGATGCCATCCTTAAGGCTGAGAAGGAAATTAGAGGTTTTTTGGGTAAGATTCAGTTCATTAGTAGATTTATTGTAAAGTTGATGGCAGTTTGCAAGTCTATCTTTAAACTATTATAAAAGGATTAGCCAATTGTGTGGAACAAGCATTGCTAGGTAGCCTTTGATAAAATAAAGGATTACTTGATGAATCCACCTATTCCAAGGCCCCTGAAACCTGGGAAGCCATTGATTCTTGACTTGGCCATAGAAGGAAAAGCAATTGGAGCAATAATGGCACGAAAAGGAGAGGCAAGGTTTAACACGCCATCTATTACCTCAGTAAAAAGCTGTTAACATATGAAGAGAAGTATAGTTTAGTTGAAAAGATTTGTTTAGCAATAGTATATGCAATAAAGAAGATAAGGCATTACTTTTAGTCTTACAAGATCCAAGCAATTTCAAACATGGACCCGATGAAGTACCTATACGAGGCACCTTCCTTGATAGGAAAATTGGCCAAATGGCTTATATTATTATTTGAGTTTTAATCTGGAGTACCTTACCAAGAAGACTATGAAAGGTAGGGTAGTAGCGGAACTTTTGGCCCTGAATCCAATTAATGATGATGAAGAAATTGAACTAGGTCTCTCACATGATTTAGGTATAGCCATCGAGGTGCAGGGATGGCAGATGTACTTCGACGGAGCTATGAATCAAATTGGGGCTGGTGTAGGAGTAATCTTGCTAACGCCAAAAGGAGAAGTGATGTCTATTACCAAGAAGTTGAATTTTTATGTCACAAATAATGAAGCAGAATATAAAGCCTGTGCATGAGGAATGGAATCCTTTGTGGCTCTAAGAGTCATAGAAGTGGAGATAAAAGGGGATTCAATGCTTCTGATAAACTAGACAACTAAAGAATAGGATATAAAGAAACCAAACCTGAGGCCATATAGAGAACACCTCTATAAGTTAGCTCAGTCCTTTTGAAAGTGCAAGTTCATCCATTTGTCGAGAAGTTAAAACCAAATGGTCGATGCATTAGCTTCTCTAACATCAGTATAGGAAGGCCCAGTCAGAATGCCTTTAAAACTGTTAATTATAATGTACTCGCAACTGACATATTACAAACAGGAAGTTATAATGGAAATGAGAGTGAATGAGAAGCTGATGAGAATCAGAGTCAATGAAGGGAGTTAAAAGATTCTTTACAAGGAATTGGTGGTCCAATGTCGAGAAACCGAGTCAAACTTGCCAATGTGGCACTTTCAAAGTTAATCTACAAACTTTTAGCTAAGGAGAGTGTGAATTTTGAAGATGTCAAAGTTAAGGGAGCATCACCAAGGCTTGTCAATGTGTTTTTGGCAAGTTTTCAAGGCTTTAAAGGAGTTCCAGGTTCAACATGCCTGTGTCCGGAATCACATGGCCATGTTGAAGGTGCCTAAAAGGGGCAGAGAGTTACATGCCCTAGGACATGCTCATGTCCTTGCTCGTGTCTACAACATGCCCATGTATCCGCCCATGTTCAGCACTGCTAAATTTTGGGGGTTAAAACACGGCCGTGTATCATGTTTTGAGTCAAATCCAAATTAATTAGGATTTAGTTCTTTTGATTTCTATTTTTAGTATTAAGGTCTAATTTAGGAGTCCTAAGTTTAATGGGACTTTCATATCATTTGTCATCATTCTTATTGTAAAAATAACTAAGTTTTGAGATTAATTAAATTTTCTAGGAATTTAGTTCCTTTGGTTATTGCATGAACTATATTGACCTTATTAAGCTAATTGCTTGTGGTGGCCATTTTTATTCCTTATCACCCTGTTATTCTTTCCTTTATTCTAGGGTGTGGCGGAAAACACTCTAAGTTTATTTGATCAATTTATAATGAAGGGTCTTAGGTTTAATATACCTAAGGTTTGGGTTGGTTGACTCAAACGAATTTAGGGTTTCTTTCTTTATACTTTCCTTTTATTATTGACTATTCATACCATGAATTTTGGTACTTTCTTAGCTACGTGTGGGTTGATTTGAGATTGTTAGGGTTTTCTTACCACGATCACATCATTTGGTATCAGAGCTTTGGCTCATCAAAATTCAAGTTTGATTTAATTTCCAAAGTTATCTTCATTAGCATTCTTAAAAAAAATGCATAATTATTCATCACTCAAATTAGTGTTATTCCAATTCGTCTTTCAATCCACATCTTATCTTTTGAATTTATTTGTGAATTATGCATCAAGTGAAAAAAAAAGATTCAAAGAAATCCGAAAAAAAGAAAAAAATCAATTATTATTGTGCGCATCTAATTGGGTAAATATTGTTGGATTTATTGTTACTATTTTAGTTTATTTTCTTTGCATTGAAGATTCAAGTATTTATTTGTCACCCCTTCCATTAAATTGCTTCTAATTTGATTAGACATTTCTTTGAATTCTTAATTTCTTTGTTGATTCATCTTGTTCTTCGTAGTTGTCATTAATTTCTTTGATTCCATAGTGTGAGAAATTAAGGAAGTTCTCCATAGGTAATTTGCTTTGGTGAGACAATTATAGTTCTATCATAAACCTATAGGGAACAAACTTAGGATTGTGTGATTGGTGGATCAATAGAGGGTTTAAATATAAGTGGAGTGATTTGGTGAGAAAGAGTAGTTAAAACATGTAAGGGAGTGATTGTGAGGTCTTATTTTTCACTAATTGTTTAATCTTAATCTCTAAAGATGTCATCAGGATCGCAGGATCAAAAATTGGGGAGCATAGCGACGAGCATGAACACTTTAGTTGCCGATATGAAGCAGATGCAGTTGTTATATGGCAATTTGAAGGAACAAGTTGATAAGACAAATTCTGCAGTGGTAGAGATCCAAAAGGGGCAGTCCACGAGCAACCAAACACGCCAACAACGGAAGATAGGTTTTGATAAAGATGTTGGTGATAATTTGGGGACATTTACCATGAGGCATGCATCATTAAGGGAAGCTAGAAGAGGATAAGTTGTTGAAGATGAACCAATGATGGATTAAAATATAAGAAGCATCAAGATGAAGATACCTTTCTTCCAATTAAAGAATGATCTAAGAGTAGGAACGCAAGGTGGAGCTAGTCTTTGATTGCCACAATTATTTCGAGGAGAAAAAGGTGAAGTTGGTAGCCATTGGATTCATAAATTATGCCGTAATTTAGTAGGATCAATTGCTCATTTCACAAAGGTGCAACCTAGAGAGACCCATCCAAACATGGGAGAAGATGAAGCAAGTCATGCGAAATTGGTTTATTCCTTCCTATTATTATCGCGATTTATATCGTCGCTTACAAAGTTTGGTGCAGGGATCTAAGAGGGTTGAAGAATATCATAAGGAGATGTAGATGGCTATGATTAAAGCCAAATTTAAAGTAGATCGTAAAGAAAGTATGGCACGATTTTTACATGGACTTAATCGAGAGATTCATGACATTGTGGAGTTACACTATTGCATTAACCTTAAGGACATGGTATATGTAGCCATGTTAGTGGAGAGTAGACGTACCTCAACAAAAATGAACTTCAATGATGGTGCTGATGAGAACAAATCTGCAAGTGTATAGAATCGTAACAAGTAGTAATCAAAATATCATCCTGTAGAGAATGTAAAATTGAATACTGAAATAATCACTATAGTTGTTTATTTAGATACCGAAGTTAAGGCTAAATTTGCAAAGAACTAAACTAAATTAAAATAAAAGAAATCATAATTTAATCAAATTTAAAATCTACGATTCTTACTCTCAAATTGACCATTTCTTAATATCGATTAATCAACTAGGTCTATTTAATCCTAATTCATTTTGAAGGAATCTTAGGAACTATAGATCTTCCTCTCAGACAAACCTATAATTAATTGAGAATTAATTAACACTAAGTTTTCCAATTCTCACCAACCTAATATCTTTTAAAACCAATTTTAAAACATAAACTTTTAATCAATATTAACCTTTTAACTGTCTCTCAACTAATTAAGCAATTAATAGGTTATTGCCTAATCCTATAGGACCTATCTCTCAATCAAGCTCTATAGTGTCAATTCAACCTTAAGGTGATCAGGCCTAAAATGACATTAAGCACAACAATAACCAATGAATTAGAACTAACAACCTAACATTAATCACAATAGGCACATAGTTAAATAAGAATAAGAACCCTAAAAAGGATTTTAGCCACTCATATTAAAAAAAAAAAGAGATGAAGAAATAACGAAAACAAATCCAATTATTATAAATAACAAGAAAAGTTAACAAGGATTCACAAAGGTGTAGAAAATGATTGTTCTTCACAATCTTCAAATCAAATCCCTATTCCAATATGAGCAAAGCATAACAAAAACTAAAAATGTTCTGAAAAATAAAATAAAATAGAAATCCTTCCATAACCTTAATGAAAAATAAATGGTTCTATTTATAGACCTAGTTACCTAGCTAGAAAGGTCATGTAAAACCTTTCAAACTCTATCTAATATAGAGCTTAAAGATAAGCTCCATTCTATCCAAACTTCAGCTCAAACTCATCATCTTGTTGGCTGCCACATCAATTATGCACAGGTGCGCAGGAAAGTGGCACGGCCGTGCAATATAGCATTCCTGAATCAATCGGAGACAGGCACAACCGTGCAACCCTGTAGCTTACTTTCTTCATGAATCAGGCACGGCCATGCAAGAATATGGCATGGCCGTGCACTACTGCTGTGAGGATAAACTTCAATCTTAACATCCTAACCTTATCTTATCTTCATTTGCTATCTCCATCCTCTCTCAAATGCATCCTACAAATAAAAACTTAACAAAAATTATTTATTCAAAGTAAAATTAACTAAATCCTAATAACATAAATAAAATAACCAAAATAACTATACTAACTAAAAATTAATTAAATATGCAACTAACTAAACCTAATATGCATAAAATAAAGTGCTCAAAATAAACATTTTTCACACTTATCAACTCCCCCACACTTGAGCCTTTGCTTGTCCTCAAGCAAAATAAGACAACAACCTATTTGTACAAAGAATAAACATCATT
>CATIWO010449476.1:0-23286 GCA_949673435.1 Macaranga tanarius
AAATCTTTGTTCTTTCTTTTATTTATCAAACTTTCTTGTTTGTGGCATAAGAGGAAATTCAAAGTCTATCTTAGTATCTTTATCCTTGTTGGTAAAGGGGTTAAGTAGCATCTATCTTCTTACTTCAATCTTTGAACGATCCAAATTTATGGATCAAATTGGTAATTTTTAGTTTTCTTGTAATTCAACTTATCATAGTATTCTTGCTATTAGGGAGTTAATTAATAAAACCTATAATTCCCATCATTAATCATCCAATGACTTCCCGAATCTTTCGGGCAAACTATCTCCAACTTCCATATGAACAAAATAGAGTGTACCCTTGCGGAGCTAATGAACATACTCGTGACGACCCAAAAGGCCATCCAAGGGAACAAAGGGAAGGAGGTTGCACTTATTGCCTCTTTTAGTAAGACTAAGAAGAAGGGCAATGAGAAGAAAAAGGGCAAGACAAGTGTAAAGCCCACGGGTGGGATAGCCAAGAATAAGGGCAAGGCCATTGTGAGGGAGGACAAGGGCAAAGGAAAGTGTTTCCACTACCAAGGAGAGGGACATTGGAAGAGAAATTGTCCCAAGTACCTTGAGTCCCTCAAGACTAAGGGAAAAGGCAATGATGGAGAAGGTAAGACTTTCTATAGTTTATTTACTTCTAAATATTCTAAAAGCTCATCTAATGCATGGGTATTAGATACCAGTGCTAATTCTCACATTTGTTCATCCATGTAGGATCTAGCAAATAAGAGAAGGTTGAGGCCTAATGAAGTGACCTTAAAACTTAGGAATGGAGCAAGTGTTATGGCCAAGGCTATAGGATCCACTTTTATTGATTTGCTTGATCATATTTTGTTATTAGATGATGTATTGTATGTACCCAATGCTTTCAAAAATATTATCTCTATCTCTAGTTTGACTAATAGAGGTTATGAATTCCTTTTTGATAGAGAAGTATGTAAAATTTATTTTAAAAATAAATTGATTGGCATGGGTTATATGATACATAGTTTATATTATATTGATAATATGTCTAATAAAATTGAGACTCAATCTAATGTGAATGCAATGTTAATAAAAAATGCCACTAACTCCAAACATTTTTGGTACTTAAGATTATGTCATATTACAGAGGATATGATCACAAAGTTGGAAAAGATGGGAATCTTGAGTGATCTTGAATCTATATCTGATCAACTTGTGAGGCTTGTCTTCAAGGCAAGATGACAAAGTCACCATTTGTTGGACAAATGATAAGAGCCAATGAAGTATTAGAAATCATACATAGTGATGTATGTGGGCCATTTAAGGAAATGGCTAGAGGTGGTTTCTACTACTTTATTACCTTTATAGATGATCTATCAAGGTATGGGCACTTATTTCTTATGAAGAATAAGAGTGAATCCTTTGAAAAGTTCAAGGAGTTCAAGGCCAAAATAGAGAATCAAATCGGAAAAAGTATTAAAACTCTTCAATTCGATCGAGGTGGTGAATACTTAAGTACCGAGTTTATTGAGTTCCTTAAAGAATATGGCATTATATCACAGCTCATGCCACCTGGAATGCTATAGTTAAATGGTGTGTCCGAGAGGTGAAACCGTACCTTATTAGATATGGTACGATCAATGATGAGCTATACGGATCTTCCCATATTACTTTGGAGTTTTGCACTCCAAACGGCCTTCTATATCCTTAATCGTGTTCCATCCAAGGCCGTCACTTCCACACCATATAAGATATGGCATGGTAAGGCACCAAGTCTTAAACATGTTAATATTTGGGGGTGCCCAGCTTTTATCAAAAAGCTAAAATTAGACAAATTGAATGTAAAATCGATTAAAGGAAGGTTTGTTGGATATCTTAAAGATAGTTTAGGATATTGCTTTTATCTTCCTGCTGAATAAGTTGTTGTTATAAGCAGAGATGTTATATTTCTTGAGAAAGAGTTTTTTGAGGAAGGTGATAAAGGAAGGAAGATAATGTTAGATGAAGAGTCATCTAAAGAAGCCCAACAAATTGATCACATAAACATTAATCAACCTAAAGAGCCTATTCCAATTGAGAATGTCATCACACCAACTCCTAGGAGATCTAGTAGGGTATCTCATCCTCTGGAGAGATACAGTTTTCTCCATGATATGTAAGAGTTGCATGTATATGAAGAAAGCATTCATGATGATGATCCTACTACATATAAAGAGGCTTTATATGATAAGGATTCTTCAAAATGGCTTGAAGTAATGAAAACTGAAATGGATTTTATGTATGCTAATTAAGTCTGAACACTTGTTGATCCACCTGAAGGTATCGTACCTATTGGGTACAAATGGATCTTCAAGAGAAAGATTTGCACAGACGGGAAGGTGGAAACCTATAAAGCTAGGCTTGTAGCAAAAGTGTTTCGCAAAAGGAAAGGGGTTGATAATGAGGAGACCTTCTCACCGGTAGCCATGCTTAAATCCATTCGAATTCTTCTTGCTATAGCAGCACACTATGATTATGAGGTTTAGTAGTTAGATGTCAAGACCGCCTTTCTTAATGGTTATATTGAGGAAGAGATTTTCATGGAGCAACCCAAGGATTTTGAATCTGAGGAAAGATCAAAAGTGTGCAAGCTTAATAGATCAATCTATGGTTTAAAGCAAGCTTCAAGGAGTTGAAATCATCGTTTTGATGAGGCTATCTGTTCTTTTGGTTTCATTAAGAATATGGATGAGCCATGTGTTTATAAGAAGGTTTGTGGGAGCCAACTCACTTACTTAGTCTTATATATTGATGACATACTCCTCATTGGCAATAATATCGGTATAATGACTTCTATGAAAGTATGGTTGTCTAAGACTTTCTTGATGAAAGAATTAGGAGAGACTACCTATATTCTCAGGATTCGAGTCTATAGAGATAGATCGAAGAGAATAATAGGTTTATCTCAAAGTCTTTACTTGGAAAATGTGTTGAAGAGGTTCAACATGTTTGATTCCAAGAGTGGATTATTACCATTTAGGCATGGTATCCACCTTTCCAAGATGATGTCTCCCAAAACATCTGAGGAAATGGCGAAGATGGCTAAGGTTCCTTATGCTTTGGCTATAGGAAGCCTAATGTATGCTATGTTGTGTACTAGACCAGACATTGCCTATGATGTTAGTGTGACTAGCAGGTTTCAATCCAACCCAGGCTTAGAGAATTGGGTAGCAGTTAAGGCTATCCTTAAGTACTAGAGAAGAACTAAGGATTTAATTTTAACTTATGAAGGAGGTGACTTACAACTTACGGGCTTCACAAATTCTGACTTCTAGTTAGATGTGGATGATAGAAAGTCTATCTTCGGGTTTATCTTCATCTGTAATAGAGGTGCAATGAGCTGAAAGAGTTCCAAGAAGAGTATTACTGCTAATTCCACTATAAAAGTCGAGTATATAGCTGCATCGGATGCTGCTAAGGAAGCTATTTGGATTCAGAAGTTCATCTCTGAACTAGGTGTTATTCCTTCCATTGAGTTGGCAGTTCCTCTCTTCTGCAACAATAATGGAGCTATTACTTTAGAAAAGGAACCGAGGTCACATCAGAAATCCAAACACATCGAAAGGTGCTTCAATGTTATCGGGGAACTTATTAAAAAGGGCGATGTGCTCGTGCAGAAGGTAGCTTCAGCCGACAATGTAGCTGATCCACTCACTAAGGTGCTTATCCAGCTACAGCTAGACCACCATCTTGAGAAGACGAGTCTTAGATATTGTAATGAATGGCACTAGTGCAAGTAGGAGATTGTTAGTATAGATGTGCTCTAGGGCCATTTTGTATGTAAATATTATATATTAATCCCTTTGGTAATAAAATATTTTTTAAATAAAGTGTTTGTTTATTTGAATATTTACCTTTAGTATTATGTTAAATGAGTTTATTATCAAGAGTTGATAATATGAGTGATAAATTTATTTAGTACATATACTATAAATGTTCACAGTTGGTGGATTAATATAAAGGTAATATTATTTCCTAGACTATCACCTCTATCTATTTTCCTTGATCGGTATGTGATATTGATAGTAGGAGGTAGTGAGTCTCATGCTACTTAATATAAGTTATCAAAATAGACATATGGATACTCATGTGATGAGTGGATCGAACAATGACACAAGATTTGTGATTGCTTAGGAATTCACTTTAGTCAATAATCATAATCTTAGACATAATTGTACATATGGTCCTTTGACCTGAGGCAACATGGTCATCCACATATAGTTGGTTAGAGTATGTTACCGCTTACATACCTATGCTAGCTATGTATGGGTATATGGCGTGTGGTGGCTCTAGTTGGTTATATATAGGGATGAGTGATCAGCCAAGATGAAATTTATTACCTGAAGTGAACCGGGATAAGATCTTATGCTATTTAAGTTATTCTTGATGAATAAGCACCTGTCCAGTCAAACTCGACTTACCCAAAAAAAATTTCGGTGCTAGAAAAGAGTTTCTAATGATAGTCATATTTTATCAAGAATTGAACTTAAGATGAGGTCATATGATAGAGGTAATTAGAGTTTGACTAAACCTTAATTCTAGCCAATATCGGAATCTTGTAATGAAGGGATATTTAGTGCACGATAATTGTATTCTTTGGTTCTTGTGAATCTACATATAGCATTCATTTCTAATTGGGTAGTAATGATATCTATGCTAGGAGTCACTCACGACTTATGGGAACTGAATGTAATACATTGGGATTTTCACATTCAGTATGGAAAGGTGTTTCCATGATTTAAGGTGCTAATATCATTTTTCATTGCCATTTAGACTTGAACCTAGTAAGTCACACACATAAGGGTTGTACTTGTGATGATTAACATTAATTTGATTATTAATTAAAGAGTTTAATTAATTAATTTAATTAATTAAATTGGATTTGCACATATGCGGGGATCTAGCATATCCCGAAATCCGAATTCAAAGATTAGAACTTTATTGCATTTAAGCAAATATTAATTTAGCCTTCATTTAATATGAGATATTAAGTTAAATATTAAATTAATATTAGCCTTCCAAATATATATGGACATGGACCATGAGATGGACTATGTATGTTATGGATGATGGACTTGGTCTATGTGATGGACCATAGGCATTGGACTTGGTTTAAAGAGTTTGAACTAGTCCACTTGTTATTTATATGGATTGGGTTTTGATTAAAGAGTTTAATCTATCCCATTAATTATTTTGGATTAGATTGGGTCATCTCTAAGTGTAGAGAAGCCTATATCCTAAGCCCAAGCCCATTAAGTGTTAATGGAATTGGAATAGGGATAGGTATATTCATGCAACCAAACAAGCTAATTCAAAGGTTGGTGGCTTCTTTTGTCAAAGTGGTAGAATTTTAAGTCTTCCATTGACTTGAAATGAAGACTTGGAATAAGGACTAGCAATAGTTACTAGACTTGACAAAGAAGACACTAAAGGCTTATTAAATTGACAAGAAAAGAAAATGAAACTACTTTTTGCTTGCTGAAATTTTCAGCCAAGATTGAGAGAGAGAGCTTGGTTACTCTAACCAACTAAGAGGAAAAAGAATAGAGAGTCTCTTCCTCTTCCCTAGTTCAAAAATTGAGTGAACCTAAATATATCACAAGAGTTGTGATCTTTCTAGTAAATTCATTATCCTTGGAAGGTTGTATTAAGTTCCATACCTTCAAGATTAAAGAAGCTTTCACAAGCTCTTGGGTCTTAATAAGAGAGGCTTGTATGGTGGAGCTTCATCAATCTCGAAGATCAACCAAGTGCAATCCGTGTGTCTCGAGCTAGAGGCTTCACACTTAGAAAGCTCAAAGCTAGTAGATACAACAATCAAAGCTTGTCAAGCGTTCTACTCACTAAGGAGTATTGTAAGTGTTACTTAACTCTTAGTTAGTAGGGCTTATAAAATGATTACATGGCTTCTTTGATTGTTGATAAAATATTATCCATGATACATGATTAGTTATATAAAGTGCATGTGATTTGGTTCTTAGGGCATGAATGGATTCAAACTTGGTGCAAGTGTTGTATGCAACTAAAATTTTTAAAAATTCCGCATGTTTGGTTGCTTTGACCCTCCATTCCCTTCAGTTCTCTTCTTTCTTCAAGCATATCTAAGTATATTCTGTAATCATTTGCATTCTCTATTTCATTTAAGTCTTTACAGACCCTATATGAACTGGTATTACCGCATCCATCCCGTAAGTTAATCGAAAGGGCGAATCTCCTGTTGCACTCCTTGGAGTAGTGCGATATGCCTATATGACATTATATAGTTCGTCTGCCCAATCTTCTTTTTTGTCATCAAGACGCTTTTTGATGCCCTGTAATATAGTTCGATTGGTTACCTTTGTTTGTCCGTTGGTCTGGGAATGAGCTACAGAAGTGAACCGGAGCTTTATTTTGAGTTCGGAACAGAATTGCTTAAACTTTGAATTATCGAACTATTTTTCATTATCTGTAATGAGTGTTTATGGGATTCTGAATCTGCATATTACTTCTTTCCAGAAGAAGCTGCGGATCCTTGATTCAGTTATCGTTGAGACTGCTTCAACTTCTATCCATTTTTCGAAGTGATCGATTACAACGATAATGAATTTTTTCTGTCCCAAAGCTATTGGGAAAGGTCCCAGAATGTCCATTCCCCAAATGGCAAGAGGCCATGGGCTTCCAATGGGGTTTTGTACATGAGCCGGTGCATGTGCTAGCTGCGAGTATTTCTGATATTTGTCACAGTTTTATGCTAACTCTTGTGCATCTTGTGACATTGTGGGCCAATAGTAGCCTTGTAGAAGGGCTTTCTTGACTAGTGTGGCCTGAGCTTCATGAGCTCTACATATACCTTCGTGTATTTCTTTGAGAATATAATTTCCTTCTTCTGGTAAAACACACTTGCTCCACGGATGGTTAAATGATCTTTGGTATAGATTTCCCTTCTGGAACGAATACTGAGCAGCTTTTATTTGAATTTTCTTTGCTTGATTCCTATCATCGGGTAGTTTTTCTGTTTCTAGGTATTCGGCGATAGGTTTGATCCACTCGGTTATTTTACAAGTGGTTAAGAATTTATTTTCCTCCGTCGAGAGCTTAACGATTTCTTCTTTAAGGCAGAGGTTCTGGAACATAGGTCCATTTTTCACTGCGGACTTTATATCAGCTTTATTTTCTGCTCTTGGAATTTGGACTAAGGTCTATTGTGTGCCATTTTATTTAATCCTTCATAGGAGTGAATGAGTTTTATCCAAATATTTAATCATATTCGGATCTTTTGTTTCATATGTTCATTTGAGTTGATTCACTACAAGTTGAGAATCGCAGAGTATTTAGAGACTTTCTGCTTGCACCTTGTTTGCCAGTTTCAATCCTGTGATTAAGGCTTCATATTCTACCGTATTATTTGTGGCACTATAGGCTATTCTGACAGCGCATTTGATTTTTATTTTTTTGGGGCTTATTAGAATTATTCCTGCGCCTAATTATTATCTTCCCAATGCCCCATCAATGTATATTCACCACAGGATCTTTTCATTACTAAACCCCTCAGTTTCTGTCATTTCTTGTATGAAATCAGATAGCACTTGTGCTTTTATTACTGTTCGAGGTTCGTATGATATGTCATGCTCACCCAGTTGTACTGACCATTGGATGAGTCTTCCGGATGTCTTCGGCCTTTGTAAGATCTTCCTCAGTGGTTGATTTGTTCGTACCACTATCTTATAAGCTTGAAAATAGTAGCAGAGCTTCCTTGTTGTGTGTAATAGAGCTAGTGCTAGTTTATCTATTTTTGGATAGCAGATTTCTGATCCTCTAAGGACCTTGCTCATGTAGTAGATGTGGTTTTGTTCTCTTTTATTCTCTCAGATTAGTACCGATGTTAGGGATTCATTTCCTACTGAGAGGTACATGTATAATGTTTTTCCTGGAGTTGGTCTACTCAATAGAGGTGGAGATATCAAGAACTGTTTGATATCTTCAAATGTCGTTTAACAATCAGCATTCCATTCGAATTTCTTAATATTCTTTATTTCCCGGAAGAAGGGAAGGCATTTTCTTGCTGAATAGGACATGAATCTTCCTAATACGGTGATTCATCCGTTTAGTTTCTGTAATTCGTTCAGTGCTGTTGGAGGCTTTATATTGATGATTACTTCCATCTTTTCCGGATTGGCTTCGATTCCTCATTGTAAAATCATAAACCTAAGGAATTTTCCTGCTTTTACCCCAAAGACACATTTGTCAGGGTTAAGTTTGACCTTATATTCATCGAGCTTTTTTAGGACCTGTTCTAAATCTATAGAATGCTCTTTGTCTGTTCGACTTTTGACAATTAGGTCGTCTATATATACCTTAATAGTTTTGCCAATGTCTTCCTTGAAGATGAAGTTCATGAACCTTTGGTATATGGTTCTGGCATTTTTGAGTCCGAAGGGCATTACATTGTAACAATATAACCTTTAATGAGTTATAAAGGATGTCTTTTCTTGATCCTCTTCCTTCATAAGAATCTGACGATATCCTTGTGCAGCATCAACGAAGCTGTACATTCCATGACAAGCAGTTGAATCGACTAACTCGTCAATGGTTGGTAAAGGTTAATTTTCCTTTAGGCATGTTTTATTCAGATCTATGTAGTCCACACACATCCTATACTTTCCATTTGACTTTCAGATGAGCATTACATTCGCTAGCCATTCAGGATGTGTGACTTCTCGTACAAATCCTGCCTGCAGTAGTTTTGCAGTTTCAGATGTTATAATCTTTTGCCTTTCTAGTGCGAAGTTCCACTTCTTTATATTACTGACTTAATAGAGGGATCAATGTCCAGGCTCTGAGCCACTACTATTGAGTCAATCCCTACTATTTCTGATGCTTATGTGGCAAAAGTGCCCGAGTGATTTTGCAACACTCGTTCTATCTTCTCCTTAACTTTATCCACCAAATTTTATTATTTTTCCATTCGTAAGCTTTATTTCTTTCAACTCTTCTACCAGTTTTGGCTTTACTCCTTATTTTTTGATTTTCATATTGGATTCAATCAGAAAGGCTTCTAATTCTTCTTTGATGGCTAGCTGATAGCACTGTTTAGCGATTTTTTAATCTCCCTTGATCGTAATGACTTGTCATGGAATAGGAATTTTCATTATCAAGTACCTGATACTTGTTACTATATTAGTTTCCCATAGGATTGGCCTTCCGATAACTCCGTTATAGGCTACCAGGTGTCAACAATGTTAAATAAGGATTTTATTGTAAGATGCTCTTGGGAATCTCGATCTCCTAACTTTATGTCTAATTCAACACTTTCCATTGTTTGAACAGTTCCACTGCAAAAGCTAGTTATCGGATTTATGATGGGCTTCAGTTCTACGGATGAGCCTCCCATCGCTCGGAAGGCTTCCCAAGTAAGGACATTAACTGCACTTCCATCATTTATGAGCATCCTTTTTACCAAGTAATTTTTTATGTGGGTGTTGATGACTAGTGCGTCATTATGAGGTTACTTAACATGTAACCTACGATCATATTTATGACTCCTAATACATCTTTACGAGTCTTCTTCGAATCCTCATGATGTTTAGAACGAGTGTCTGAACTTCTTGTTCGTTTTAGGAAATCTTCGATAATTTTTTTCAAAGAGCATACTTTTACCAATCGTTCAATCTCAATCTTAAGATCGCGATATTCGTCAGTATCATGGCCATGATCTCGATGGTATCTACGATATCAGTTTTTATCTCTTGTTCCGATATAAAGCGGATTGAGCCTCTGCGGAGTTGGTATGTCTATACCATTTTGCTTAATCCACATCAGGGTTTTTAATCTAGGAGCATTAAGAGGAGCGTATCTCCTATCATCATTCCTCTGTCTATTGGAACTGTACTCCTTTTTCGATTCTTTTTTTTTGTCTCTCCTTTTTGGCCCTCTCTCGTCGCCATCTTTTTTCCACATGTCTCTTCTGTCTTCGTCCAAGTCAATTAACTTAAGCATCAGAGAACCTACGGATCGAAGATCCTAGGCTCATCTAAGATTTTCTTTTGTGGTTGTAGATCCAGAGGAGGTTTCACCATTCATCAGTAATAACACCATGTTGACGAGTGCCAACATTGATGCGCTGGATCCACAATGACAGCATGTCCCGCTTCTTGTTGCGACGATCTCTGTAAGAGTATTGCAAGGCCTTTTCCACTCTCTACCTTGCCACCCGAATGCAGTTCTTCGCTCTTCCCCTAAACCCTTTTGCAAGTTTTAGTATCTCCTTCTTATTCATCTTTGCCCTACCTAATCAAAACCAATATCCAACTCAATATTCTTGAACTTACGATTGAATCAAAATCACTTTTCTTGATAGAATATTTTACACAGACATCTGCAATGTTTCCCATCCTAGATAACATCATACTCACCCATTAGTTAGCCAACTATAAAAGCAAGCTACAAACTAGAATAATGAATGAATATCCAAATCAAAATCAGTATTCTTGAACTTATAATAGAGTCAACACCACTGAACAAAAAACTATTCATAAATCAACTGATATACAATTCAACAACAAAAAAAATAACAAACTTATCAAAAAATAATCTTTGTGAGCTTCCTACAATAATCCCAAAAGATAACACCACAATTGTAGTTGATCTTTCTCAAAGATAAATCAAACAAGAACAAGAAACAACTAATGGAGAAGGAGGCGGCAACGGCAGCGAGGAAAGAAAAGGAGCGGCTGTTTTGTTGCTTAAGGATGAGGATGACGGTGTTTTGATATATATATATATATATATATTGGCTTAGATAGAGAGGATGATGAGTTGGTGAGGGTGGTTTTTTTGGTTGTGAGACCCATTTCTTTTGTCATATTTACTAAACAATGTTGAGTTTCAAGTCATCTAATGTTAAGTAAGGGGTCAAAATTACAGAAAAAACTTAATTCTATACTTAAATGGTCCAAAACAAACATAAGGGACATACGTTCTCTTTGGTATAAATATTACCGGTGGAAATGCTTTTTTACTTTTTTTTTTCATGTATTTTAAATTATTAAAAAAAAGAAAAAAGAAAAAGGAAAGTGAGAAAGGAATACCGCTCTAAACGACAAAATACGAAAAAAAATTGGAAAAGGGTTAATGGCTCTCTAAGCGATTCCTTAGATCAACAAAGGAAAGAAAATAAGCGATTCCTTTACATCAACAAAGGAAAAGAAAGGAATCATGCAAACCCAAGGATAATGAAGTGATGCATTATCAAGAAATGTTTGAGAAAATGGATAAACGCATATAAAGCTTCCAAAAGTTGTTGCCATATTATTGTCAGGAACTCGGATTCATTGAAGGTGTGCATCTTACATAGTTTTCAGTTTAATCTCATTAATTGGGTCATCCTTACTTCGTCAATTTTCTTTGGTGTAGGACGCGAAAAGTTCGTATGAGATGGAGGATCCTACATCATGTAAATTCACATGGAAGATTCAAAACTTCTCCAAATTGACTGTAATGAAACTGTACTCAGAGGTTTTCATTGCCGGAGGATCTAAATGGTACTGTTCTTGATCTATTCTGGATTTTGTTCTTATGATATTATGTATCAGGTGAATTAATGAAGGGGTTCTAGTGATCATCTGGTTCAGCTCTGTTGAGACCTCAGTGATTTATATGCGACCCAGCTAGAGGGGTGCCCCACTTCAAAGTCTAAGTTATAGACTTTGCTGAAAAGAGTAGAGCTTATATAAAAGAGTAATTAGATAAGAGAGTGATACTTTGGACCTGTGTTCTTGGGTATTTTATTATTATTATTATTGTTTGTATTATTTGCACTGATGTGGTGCGGATAGCTTGCTACCATAGAAACTAGGACGGTTAATTTTTTTTCTTTGAGGGAAAAAACTAGGACGGTTAATTAATTGTTAATATTTTAGAAATAATTTTATGGGCCGCCACATTATGAGTCCCACAAATTTAGGTATATAAGGTGTGATGTGCTTTGGTGGTGTGGGGAAGAGGATTTTATCTCGAAATCTCTCTCCCCAAGAACAACCACTCTTACTACTTGAGTTCGGCTCCAATTGTCATAAGTGTAGTTATGCTTCTTTTTACGATAATGATTTGTAACACGCGGCGCGACTGTAAATAGTACCATCGCACGCACATTTTCTGCAAAATACCCCTCATCCAAACAGCCCCTATAAAATGAGGGGTGCATTTTTGTAATTTTTTTTAAATTTGTCATATTATCGCACGGCGCTACACCTATCATTACCCTTCTTTTTAAACATTGTCATATCTCATAGTAATGGATTTTTAAATATGTGATATGTCTATCATCTTAATATGTACTTGTGTTTCACAAGACTGTTTTCATATTGTTGTACGTGTTTGGCAGGCGTTTGCTTATTTTCCCAAAAGGAAACAACATAGATTGTTTGTCAATATACCTAGAAGTTGCTGATTCAAGAAGTTTGCCAAATAATTGGAGTAGAGATGCAGCTTTTAGCTTGGCAGTAATTAACCATTTCAATAGCAAGGCTACAGTTAAAAATGGTACATGATTTAGCACATTGAGGCCCTGTGATAATTTATGTTTAAGAAAAGGGAAACTGAGATATTTAATTTCTTATATTGTTTCTATATATTAAATACTAGCATTTGTGGATTCTTTCAAATTTAGCCAAGTCTACCAGTTTAACAATCATTTGCAGGTTCTAACAATTTAGGTAGAATGTGGCATAAGTGCAATCAATTTCATAATGTAGACTTTCAAGTGAAATTTGTGCATACTTCTATAGAAGTTTTACAGAATTAATTTATATTGAACTAGCGGAGATATTAACTTCTGATGCAAATTCGCAGAAAACTTAATTTGCTTACAACAATTCTCTTCCTTGCAAATCATATGATACCTTATAGATCTTTTATTTAGTTGTGCTAAGATTGCCGAGAAGAGTAATATTAATAGCAAGTGCATTTTGCAGATACACAGCATGTATTCAATGCAATGGAAAATGACTGGGGTTTCTCATCTTTCATTCCTCTTAGCAAACTAAAAGATCCTGCTATTAGGTATCTTGTGGACGATAGTCTTACAGTTGAAGCTGAGGTCCATGTTCGTAGTATTGTGCATTACTCAGTGATTGAACCTCCAAAAGAAGTTACTACGGATGAATCGAAACTACAAAAAAAGCGAGTAGCTGAAACCCCAGCAAATCAGGTCCCTTTACAGCAGAAGGAAATAGGGGACACTAATGTCAAGGCTGTACCACCAAGTGTCACTGAAACTCCTATAACAACTAAAGCATTGAATCAGACTGAAGAAGTAGTCAAGACTGCCGTACCCACCAGTGATCAAGAAATTGTGAAGGAATCACAACCTTTTCCTGCTACTGCAGAGGCAAAAATTCTTCCAAAGGTATTTCTCATACTTCTTTTGACATTCACAAGTGTTTTATTTATATATTTAATTTTTTCTTTTTGGGAGCAATGGAGAGGGGGTTTTTAACATTGGTAGCATTTAGCCTCTAATGACAGATTATATCAAATCACAGCTAATCCAAACATTTACTCCGTTTAGCCACAGGATCCTCCCTCTGAGCCTATACAATCCTCGGTAAATATACAGAAAATGTCTAAGAATCTGCTGATAGAACTTTCAAGTAGGACTACTAGTACTCAAAAATCTTCTTCGGGCAATGAAATCTCAGATTCAAGCCAAACATCCAGGCCTGATTTTGTGCACCAAAAAAAGGAAGCATTGCAAGGGTTCTTCAATATGTCGTTAGAGGCTATAAAACAAGCTAACGCATTTGGAAATGTTGAGGAGATTATCCTTGCACTAGTTCAGCATGCTGGTAGTTTGCAGGAGAAGACTATTCTTGAAGATCTAGCCTCACACTTGGCAGAATTTAGAGAGAATGTTCCTAGTTCTACAACTGTGGCAGAAAGCACTCAAGCTCGCAGAGCATCTCTTGCAGGGAAAACGGCAGAACTTAATGCAAAATTGGAGCAAAGACAAAAGGAACTAAGTTCCTTGGAGGCTAAATTCTCGATGCTTTCAGAAGATGAAACAAAATTAAAATATGAAATTCAGCGCTTATTATCACAAAAGGAGGAGCTTCTTTCTCAAAAGAATTCTGTTACGATTGAATTGGAGAAAGCGAATAAAGGAGCATCCAAAGATCTTGAAGAATGGCGAAGTCTAGAAGAAGAAGTAAAGCAAGCTAATGCTGAATGGCTTCGAGCCAAAGAGAAACTAGCACTAGCTAATGTGCGCTGGAAACTCTTCAAAGAGGAACTAGGTCTTGGAAAGCTTACTATTTCATAAAGACAATATTAAAATGCAGCCTTGTTTGGTTCATGTAGTTTCCTCTACTTTGGAACTAAATTTATGCAAAATAATTTTTTTCTTATAATTTTCTTGGTTGACTAATTTAAATTTTTACTCAAGATATGCAAGTAATAATTTTATCAAAACTACTTAATATTGTTGGACAACTATGTGAACAATATTATAGTTGCGAAAAATACAGCAAAAATTTTAACTTCTCCTGTACTGAAGGTCTAACCTCGCAGTTGCGTCAATTTATAAAATCTAATTTTTAAACACCTCCACGTTTGGTTCCACTCTCATTAATTAGTCAAAAAAAATTTATTTAGTCTTCATTATTTTAAAAATTATCAATTCGATCCTCTCACTTTTTTTTCAATATTCTTTTATTATTTTAAGTCATTATTAATATTATTAATTTATTTATACACATATATTCTGATTATTTTAAAATTAAAATAATAAGCATATTTTTAATTTTTTTAATACCATATTTTAATTTAGAATTAAAAATATTCTATTTACATGCATAGACTTGAATGCTATATATTTAAAAGTAAAATAAAACTTATATCTTAATAAATAATTTTTATTGATTATTTAGTTAATTTTTAAAATTTTATAATTTAAAATATAAAGTTTATAATATTTTATAATTATAATGTAGTCTTCAAGTATTATTGATTTTTATTTTTTTATAGTTGTAATTTAAAAAGTATAAATAAATTAAAATTATTAGATTATAAATGATTTAATATGAGATATATTAGTTTCACACAAGTAAATAGTTTTACATTATTTATAACTTTATAAATATTAAATTTTTTAAATTTTTTGGAGATATTAATTGTTATTTTCAATAAAATATTTAATAAAATAATAATTATTATTATTTTTTAAAAATTATTAACTTAATTAAGATAGAAAATATAATTTAATAATTAAGATAGAAAATACAATTTAAAAGTATTCTTATTTATAATAACTAATTTGAGTTTTAAATTGTTAATATAATTTTTAACATTCACTTATTTTGCAAATTTAAAAGAAAACTGAGCCAGAAGCTCAGATAAAGGTCATGACTTGTTGTAGGCTTCAGTGCGCGCACAAGTATTTGTCAACCATGACACTATGCGGATTCAGGGCCCACTAGGAAATACAACGTTGGGCCTTTTGATGGGTTTAAATCGGAGATGGAATCGCCACCCGGGTGAAAGTCGGGACACTGTACAGCAACTGGATCCCATGGAAGGGCCCAACAGCCGTCCTCGGAGATTGGGTCCGGAAACTGGGTATGAGCTTTTGGAATACCCACCCGACCTTGCGATCGGCCTCCGTTTGTGTTTCATATTTTATTATTTTTAATTATTTAATTATTTCCTTAATTAACATGTAAAATTATAGTTTAATCCAAATAATTTCTAAATTTTACAATTAGGTCCAGATTTGTTAATTAGTCCATTTACATGTGATTAATTTCACAACACATACTCATCACATTCAATTATTCACAAAAATTATACAACTAGAGTAAATAATAAATAAAAAAACACATGCAAAGAAATGGAGGGAGGAGAAATGAATTACAACCCATTCGGTATTCACAATGACATAAAAATAAAACTTAATCAAAGAAAAACTAAAATTGCAATAGCCAAAGTGCTACCGCTTATTCTCAGTTCTGCAAATAGAAAACCATCAGTTAACTTCATTTAACCAAAGATAAAAATATGAATTCCTACAAAAAGAAAAAAAAAGTCAGTATGTGATAAAATGAGAATAATCAACAAAATTGCACAAATTGTTTAACAATCAGTATAACTTAAGAATCAAATTCTAACCTAAATCTATCAACTTAGCACAAAAGCAGATTATATAAAAATATTGTATTTTACCTATAAAGGACTCTACACAATTGAACTGTTAAACAAAACATGCAAAATATATATAAACAATAACCTATGATTGAACATCAGCCCAAAGCAACAAAATAGATCACAGTGTGCCCGATCCTACCGTGCAGAGACATAGCCTCTGTTAATGAGGCGTCGCCTCTATGGTATAGAGGCGAAGAAGCTTCACCTCTTCGCATTCAGGCGACGCCTCAATGAAGAGGCATCGCCTCTACAAACAAACACATAATATATATATAAAAAATGATGGTTTTAACAACATAACATACACATAATTCACAAAATAAAGATCTGAATCTCGCACAGAGAATTTAACTAGTATACACAATCATTTTTAATACCACACACAAAGAATGATAATCACATGATTAATTCCAAATAAACATTATCTTTTTAATCCATGCCAAAGATGATTTGAATTTAAAACAAAAAAAAAAGAAGAAAAATGTTAAGAAAAGGCCTACTGTTGATACTAATTTTGGCTTCCCTATCTTGGCCCTCAAAATTATTTTTGCAACGATGCAAGGCAGTGAACTCTATAGTGCAAAGTCAGGTTCAAGCTTCCCTTCAAGCCCCAAATTCTAGCCAATTCTTTCTGCACTTTTTCTCCCCTTTCTGTGTTTTTTTGTGTCATTTTCTCTCTGCCTTTTTTTGAACGTTCTTCCTTTTTAAAAAAATTCTTTTGCTGCCTCCTCCCCTTTTTTTTCTGGCCGATTTCTCTTTTTATTCCCTCACTTCCTCTCTCCCTCTTCTCTCCCCTGTAAACCACATTCCAGAATGTGGTGAATTTTTTTTTTTGAAGACTGCACTGAGGCGCCGCCTCAGATATGAGGCGACCGCCTCAGCCTCAGTGATGAAGTGACTGCCTCAGCCTCAGCGATGAGGTGACTGCCTCAGTGCATTAAGGTGCCACCTCAATGATGAGGCCCTGCCTCAGTGTGATGAGGCGTCACCTCAGTGATGAGATGAAACCCATCAGAAGACTTTAATGACCTAAATAGGCCGTGGGCTTGTCAGATGGGCTAGAATCTTAAACGTTTCACTGTTTGGGCTCATTTTACTTGAACTTCCTCATTGGGCTTCCATTTTTGGGCCGGCCCAAACTATGTGTTAACAGTTTGCCCCCTTGCTTTTTAAAAATTGAAATGCAAGTAATATAATGAGATTTATAAAAAAGTACATGCAAGCATTGTACTAATATATGAAAAAGTATGAATGCAAATAACGAAGAAAGATTCTAATATTTGGAGTGAGATGTATGAGAAAAGATTGAAATTTTCAGAGTCGGATGTCCAAAAAGGATTTTGATTTAGTTCCATCAACCTTGATGTTCAAAATCAATAGGCTTTTAATCAAAAAAAATAGTCTCGTACCGTCAACCTTGATGTACAAATCAAGAGGTTAGAGACTTACTATTAAAGTTTATGTTCATCAACCTTGGAGTCAACTATCCAAAAGGACATTATAAACCATCTCCATCAATCTTGATGTTCAAAATTAAGAGGATTTTAAAATAAATTCAAACCGTCAACCTTAACGTACAAATCAAGAGGTTTTTAAAAATATTTCAAGCCTTCAGCCTTGATGTTCAAAATCAAGAGGCTTTTTCAATCACAAAAAATAATAATTATCTTTACAAGATAACAGCTTTATAACCACTTCGAGTGTCAGGTGAGGGCAAATAAAATGAGCCATATAGCCACTTCGGGCGTCAGGCGAGATCAAATAAAATAAGTTTTATAGCCACTTCGGGTGTCAAGTGAGATCAACAAACATAAGACATATAGCCACTTCAGGTATTAGGTGAGATCAATAAACATGAGTCATATAGCCACTTCGGGCGTCAGGCGAGGGTAGCCATATAGCCACATCGGGTGTTAGGCAAAAGCAGATGAAATGAGCCATATAGCCACTTTAGACGTCAGGCGAGAGCAAATGAAATGAGCCATATAGCCACCTCGAGTATCAGATAAAAATAGATGAAATGAGTCATATAGCCCCCTCGGGTGTCAGGTAAGAGTAGATGAAATAAGCCATATAGCCACCTCGGGCGTCAGGCAAGATATCATTTCTCAAAAGACTTTACAAAATGGTTCTTATCCTTTTGAAAACACTTTTACAAATAATAGAGTTGATGCATGCATAATCATGATATTTGAAAGCTTTTAAAATTGACTTTGACAAACACAACCCCGTGTGATGTGGAAAATATGCATTGTTCAATGTGTGTATACATGAGATTCAAAAATAATTTCACAAAATAATTTCATGTATGCATGAGCTACTAAAGAAACAAGTGTTTTGAACTAATTTAAATGCGATGATTAGCCAAATGTCTCTTCCGTCTAGAGTTGATCTTAGGGAATTGATTTTTTATCTATCAAAGAATCTGAATTTGAGAATTGAGTCTATTAAAGACTGCTATTGAGACTAGTATTATAGGATGGAAACAAAAATTGGGACCCTCAATGGTTAAATTTGGACGATAATAACAACAAGTGCCTCCTTGCTTGATTGTGTTTTAAGAATGCTTGACTGTTGTAGGACTATCATGATTATGCTCAATTTCTATTGGAAATGTTACATTCTATTTGCCCCCCAGTGAGAGACTCTATCACTCTTGAAGCTCACATAGTTGCCTCCCAGCTTGAAATTACAACTAATTTTATTTTATAATCCATCTTTTGCCTAGGCCGTACTTTTTTGAGAGTTTTTGAACCTAGCTGGGTCTTTCATTCCTTTATTTCGTTTATTTTCCCTCTTTTACCTAGGTTGCCTCCTTTTGGAAGTTTTCAACCTAGTAGGGTGGTTGCAAAATCCTATCGGTGATTTACTGATGTCTATGTAACTATGATGCGCTTGCTAATAGTTGTTTGATGCTCGTGTGGCTGATTGCCTGATGTCTGTATTGCCATTTTAGCTGCTACTAATTCAAAAAAGTTCACGTCTGACACTTCGTGTGCTAAAATTATATCAATCATGCTCATTTTATATGATTACTTATTTGTTACAACTGTGCATGCTACATTATGTCTATTATTGACCAGCCTTTTGTAGGTTTTCAGGCCAATTATTTTTCTTAGCTCACAATTGACAAGGATTTTTATTTTAGAATTTTAAGATTGGCGAAAATGAGTGTTGGAATATAAGTTTTCAGGGATTGACTTTTCAATAAGGGTGGTATGAACATGGGTTTTTCTCTCTCTCTTTTTTTATTTCTCCTTATTCCTCTTCTTTTTCTCTCTTCTTTTTTTTTTCTTTTTCTTCTTTGAAAATGGATTTTGTCATTTAAACCCTTTTTATTCGATGGGGTTTCTTTTTTTTATTTTTTTTATTTCTCTCTCTCTCTCTCTCTCTCTCTCTCTCTCATTCAAGCATAATATAAGGTGCACAATTATAATAAATTTATAATCATATAAATTGAGCAGTCTAACATAGGGATGTTCATCGGTCGGGTTAGTTCGGATCGGAAGGGAAAGGGATGAAACCGATCGGTTTTTGGTTGGTCGTTTGAGAGGCCGAACCGAAAAAAATTGGCACATAAACTGACTAATCGGAAAGCTGAAATTAGCCAGAAGAATCGGTTCGGAAAGTCAGTTTGGGCCTTATTTGGGCCGGGCTTAACCAATCAAGTCCAATGTAAAGAAATATAAATTAATATCATTTATAACTACATAATATTTGGGCCAAGCCCTTCGATTTACAGATACTGAGCTCAAATTTATAATGACAAAATAAAAGTGTTAGCCCAATTTATAATAGAGTGGGCTAGTATTACAAAATAAATGTGTTAGCCCAATAAATTTTATATTATACAAAATATACAAAAAAAAGTCCAAAAAGAATGAAAGGTTTGCAAATAGATAACCAAAAATAATTGTATTTGCAAAGCTCTGTCATGAATTGTTATGTCAAGCCTGCATAACCCAAAAAATTACAGATGCAGGCAGCAACAGTATCACTATCAGCTAAACAAGTCCTGCACAAATAGCTTCAACCGAGTTATATAAAAAACAGACAATTCAGCTTCACTAGAATGAAATAGGTAATTAAAAAATGCATGACAGTTGCTCAGATTGCTTCAATTTTAAGTCCTCAATAGAATACAGTAATAGCAGCAGGCAACAGTAGCAACTACGAACATGCAATGCTAAAAAATGCCACCATGCTTACTAAATGCAAGTACTCTAAAATAAATTAGACATGAGAAGGGTGGAACCATCATCATGGCCAAATTAATATCAGAACCAAAAGCTACAAATTCAGAAAAAGAGGCTCAGATAAATTATTTTCAAGTCATTATTTGAATGCAGTTATATTTCTGATAACTAGTGCTAAAGGCAACAACCACCAAAGAAACACATCCAAGCATCCAAAAACAAGTCAAAAAATATAGGGTGGAAGCATCATTATTGCCTCTAAAGTGCACTGTTAACAATATATCAATAATGGTCACATGTGCACAATGATTCAACATAATGCAAATGCAACATTAAACCAGCAGCCAGGCTCACAACAATATAATGCAATCATTAATTAAATGAATAATGAATAGCAGAATTACTAAAACCAATAACTGGACTGGCCAATGGCCTAAAAAAATTCCACCACTAACACATCATATTGAAGGGTCTATCGCCACTTAGGGCAGACCTGAAAAAAAAAAGGAAAGAAGATGAGGAGAAAAAAAGTACTAAAAATACCAAAATTACAACAACAATTGAAGCAAATACCTTGCTCTAAAATCTCAAGATCAGCAAGTGTTTCTTCAACTGACACATGCTTTGTATCTATTCTCAGCCAATCCTGAGTGCATATAAGTGCCTCAATGATCTTAGGAATCAAGAAACTCCTAAAAGCATCAAGCACACGACCACTTGTGCTAAAGACTGATTCAGAAGCAACAGTTGATATTGGCATAACAAGTACATCATGATCCATCTTAGAGAGCATTGGAAATCTCTCAGAATTGAATTTCCACCACTTTAGAATATCAAAGTTATCATTTTCTTGCAAAATGGCCTCACTGAGATAAATATCAAGCTCACTTCCTTTGCTTCCACCAACTCCACTCTCCATTTTTTGCTTATTAAATTTGGCCTTTAGCATAGACATGGTTTTCCCACGGCCAGCCAACTCAGGATTAGGTGCAGCTTGGGATAAGTTAGTTTCAGAAATATAAGAACCAGCATAGGTAACAGAACCATATATTGTAACATAATCATCATAAAGCATAGCAAGATCAGATTTGATTTTATCATACAAGGTGAGTCCAATGATATCACCATATATTTGCTTTAAAGAAAACTCCATATACTCAAGTTTATCTTTAGGATCAAGAATATTAGAGATAAAAATAAGTGTATTTATTTTCTCAAGGTCTCCCTAATATTTGTCAAACTTTGCTTTCATATTCAGACCCATAGATTGCAAAGACAAATCAGATGCAGTTTGGACCTCAGTCAACATGCAGTGCGGGTCAGAAATCTCAATGAAATTTTTTTTAAAGTAATATAATATGAACCACTGACTCTAACTGTCATGTCATAGAAAATCTCCAACAGTGCAACCATTTTTTGAACACATATCCAATCATAAAAATTAAGGATTTCATCACATAGGTCTGATCTAAATGCAGTGTCTTATTCCTCATACTTCTCAAAGGCCCTTTGATATAAGCAAGTAGTTTGCAGCATCACATAGGTGGAGTTCCACTTTGTGGGCACATCAAGTGTCAAAGATAACTTAGAATCCATCCCAGCCAAAGCTGAAAATTCCTTGAATTTTCTAAAATGTGAAGGAGAGTTCCTAATGTATCTAACTACTTCCCTAACCTTTTTTACAGACTTATTTGCTTCCTTCAACCCATCATTTACAACTAGGTTAAGTATATGAGCTATACATCTCATGTGCAAAAATTTACATCTTACATTGCTAGCCCCCCAACTTAATAACTTTTTCCTAAGATACCCAACAACAACATCATTAGAACTAGCATTATCCACTTTGATTGTGAAAAAAGATTTAAGACCCCAGTCAAGTAAACAATTTTCCAAATATTTAGAAATGTACTCCCCTCTATGTGAGGTGATAGGGACAAAAGAAAGGATCTTCTTATGTAGCTTCCACTCATTGTCAATGAAATGATAAGTAACACACATATAATTAATTCTTTGTATGGATGTCTAAGTGTCAGTTGTAATGCTAATCCTTTGACAATGTGTTTTCACAAATTGTTTAAGCTTCCCCCTTTCATTAAGGAAAATTATGAAATAATCTCTAGATATAGTTGATCTAGATGAAATTTTAAATCTGGGACAAGCATATGACATGAATTTTTTAAACCCTTCCCTTTCCACAAATTTAAAGGGTAATTCATCACATATACACATCTCAGTAAGAGCATTTTTAATGGCTTATTGATCAAACTTCCAAGTTCCAATGATTCCTAAGGTCTCACTATCATCTGCTTCCACATTCAGTTTAGGTTTCAGAGTTAATAATAATTGTCTACTTTCTTTGCTATTAGGGTTTTTCAAGCAATGCAAAATATAGTTTCTAAGTGAGGAGGTGCCATGTGTTTTAGAATGATAATTGTAAATAGAAGCACAATACTTACACTTCGCCTTCACAACCACACTTGCTTTATCATGTATTTGCTCAAAATGCTCCCAACATGGTGCTCTTTTTTCAGTCTCTTTTCTTTTTTTAGGGGCAACAGGTTGCTGCTTCCCAGGTTCTGATTCTGAACCCTGAGTGAGAGTGACATTGTTGTCACTTTCTTTTGGAGCTTCCACCACAGACTTCTCAAGCTCAGTAGTTGTACCAGAGCTTGTACTAATAGATTCAGTATTTTGATTCATTTTCCAAAGCACAAACAACAAATACAGTTAATTAATTAAATTTGGATCTAGTGTTAGAAAAAGTGAAAAGATTTAAGTAGGTAACAAACACACCTTATAGAATTGAGCCTCCAAGTGAATCGATTGACCACAGTCACTCAAAGAGCTAATTAATTAAATTAGCTTCCACCCTTAATTTTGAGATTCGTAGTCACAG